>CAJNIZ010011496.1:0-10910 GCA_905231905.1 Symbiodinium pilosum | reverse complement strand
GTTTAGGATTTAGGGTTTAGTGACACAAATAATGACGGCAGGTATCTGAAAGCAAAATTGGTAAGGAAAAAAGATTACATTCGGAGATGATAATAATGAAACACCGCCACATTTCAAAACGATACGACTTAACGAACACACCCTGCATGACCCGAAGTCCCCTACCCCCTGAGAAGTGTGGGAGTTGCGTACGATAACGTCATACAGGCGTACTACTTTCAGCGTGACAAAAATGTACTCTATTGTCATCCGCTACATAGCCCTATATAGCCCTATTTTCCCCCATATAACCCCATATAACCCNNCCCATATAACCCAATATACCCCTATATTCCCCACATAACCTTCTTTACCCCTTATGCTTCTCCTGAGCCGTTCAGGCCTCTCCGCGAAGCGTGCCAACCCTGGCATAAAGAGAGGTGGGAGGTGGGGGTTTCTCAAGATGAAGGTACCCTTACAGGGACCTTTGTGGGTGTAGGGTTTACGGATTAGGGTTTAGGGATTAGTGCTTAGGGATTGTGGGGGAATATGTTTAAAGAATTACATGGGGATTAGCTTGAAGAACTTAGGGCGGGTCTCATGCAAAAAGCCAATGTGGTCTGCCATGCAAGCTATAGAGAGAAATGTGGGGGATGTCCTAGGTATCATGCTGTCATACCGGTGTAACCTGTGATACCAACTACAAGGCACTGTGGGTTTGACCTACAAGTAGTTATAATTTGACTGTTTCATGTCGGGCAAAAATCGGGACGCGCTCACATTTCCAGCTGCAGCTCCTGCATGCTTCCATCCGGAGACAATCTTCTGGGGTACCACGCACGGTGAGGAAATACTATTGCGTACCTACTCCGAAGTGTGTAATATTGGGGAAATATAGTAATACAGGGCAAATATATAGATCATATGAGGATCATATAGGTAATTTCTCTTGAGCATCATATGCCATAAGCTTGCCAGCTTTTCAGGAAAAAAACTAAATGGTAGTGTCCATGTTCTTTTCCATTATCCCTATATAATCCCTATGTAATGCCTATATCCCCCCTATGTTACTTTTTTGCCCCTGTATTACACACTTAGGAGGCAATGGTAGAAGCCCCAGCGACCCTTAGCCCCTACACCCCAAACACAAGCCCCGGAACCAAAATCCACAAGACCCAGGTATGCGGGTTTCCCAACGGTAAGGTTACCTTTTTGGGGGTCCCCATATTAAGAAGGATTTCATGTGTTAAGGTCTGTATTGGGTCCCCTTGTTCATGGAAAGTACCATGCCTGAACTCCCCGACGCAAAGCCCGAAGCTACAAATTCAACACGCAAAAGCCCTACCAAGCCTAAAACCTCAAAGCCCTAAGCTTGAAGACCGAACCCCAGACACTGCCTATGTTAATCTCCTAATCACTTAGGGTTTAGGTTGTAGGGTTTGGGGCTTCGGCATTTCCAAAAGTAGGGGACCACGGCATTATACTCCAAAATACTATCAACCCCAAGCCGGGTATCCCAACGATGGACCCTTATTGCCAAGGCCCCATTTGCTTCCCAGAGACCCCTGCGATGGCCTTGAACCGTACAAATCCAATATGCCCAGACGGGACAGTTTTTGGGCTTACGAGTGGGGCCTCGTTTAGAATTTAGGGTTTGGGTTTAGGGTTGGCGGATCAGGGCTAGGGGTGCAAGGCATTCATGCTGTCATCCCTATCTACAGCCCAAACCTGACATACGCCCAAAACTTGATGCTTGAACAAGCCAGGGCCCCAAAAAGGGAAAGGTAGGGAAAGGAGGTACCTGTCAACCGTGGAAGAAGTTTGGCCTTTCACAACACAGCTCTTACATGATAAACAGAATTCCTAAGCCCGAACCCCACACCCCACAGCCCTAAACCCTAGGCCCCACCCCAACCCTCAGACCCAACAAGTCAAAACAAGGCCGGGTCCACTGAAGAAGGCAAAGCCTGGCAATTTGAAGACACTGCAGCATGGGTGATGTTTTAAGGTTTGAAATCTTTAGATTTAGGTCAGGTTCAGGGGTTTGGGGTTTAGGGTTTGAGTTCTGGGCGTTTAGGGTTTAGTTTTGAGGCTGGGCAATTTAGGGTTTGTGGCGTTAGGCGTTCCAGGGTTCTTTTGGTTTGGGGCCTATGTAGACGTTAGAGGATAGGCGCTCCAAGGCTTGCCAAAATCCTAGGAAACATACTTACGAAAAGGCTTTCTAGGCTTGAAAGACCTGGATACCATGTCCATGCTCTGAGTTTCCAACGGACCCTTTTAGTCCCTACAGGCTATAGTCCCCCTTAAGTAGATAGAATAGGGCTTTGGGTATATTATGATAAGATCCCCATTTATCCATATTCTATCTACTTAAGGGGGTCTGTATCTCCTTAAATGGCATCTCCCTCACTCCGCCACCAAGACTCGAAACACGAGACTTAAAACACCTCCAGAGCCACCTGAACTGTAGTCTAAACTGCTTAAGAGGTGTATAGGGGATAATATAAGGGACAAGTATAGGGGCTTAAAGGGGGATACTAGGAGTTCAGACTATGGCTCACCTGGTGCGTCTGCTTCACTTTTTTGTGATCTTGGGCAACAGAGGTATGGGGCAAGCTTTCAGGATCTATGGTGACTCACGATGACTTACGCCCAATGACGCTGGCGTTTACCGGAACACAGCGCCAACCAAGCAACGAGCAAACATGTTGCGGCTATGCCTCAGCCATTCTATTCACTACAGGTGTTGCGCGATGCATGCAACTAGCCCGATGGAAAAAAGCTGTTGTGATGTCCTTTTCTGCCACCACTGAAAACGCACATATGAAATACAGCCAATATTTCCTGCATCATGAAATGTACATGGGTTCCTTATTAGGGACTATGTTGGGGACTATACTGAACTACAAGAGGAGGCCGAATGTCCACTGTTAAGAGTAGCTCATATTTATCACCACGATAAAAAGACAAAATATTGACCTGATTGCCCGAAGCTTCACGATGGGCACTATGACCACAGCAACTGGTGACACCATGATTGCTGAAAAATCCCAATATCCATTCGCCTTCCATGTGCTGGCTGCGTATTCCTCAGGCACAGCAGGCGGTGAGGGATTATGGTTTTGGGTGTTTCCGCCCTAGGCCTAGGGCCTTTTCAACCTTCTGTTTGAAGGGTAAGAAATCTGAGTTGCAGCCTCGATAAAAGAGGGTTCTCTTGTGACAAAACCTTTTGAACACTACAAAGGACAAAACTGGTGGCATCTAGACAGGATTTTGGAGACTGCGATTAAGGTCTTACGTGGTCCTGACACACCACATTCGAAAACAAGAAGCCTTTTGAGCAGTACTGCACTGGTCCCATGATGATCTGCTTCGGGCTGCCCGCAGAGCCGGCACCCTACAACACGAATCTATTCGCCTGAACCCTAAGTCCCAAAACCAAGCTAGCCCCAAGTCAAATCCTCATCCCCGAACCATGAGTCCCCGCTCCTCAATCCTAAATCCTTACGCACCAAACCGAAGACCATCACCCCTAAACCCAAAACCCTCAAGCCAAGACTCAAAATACTCAAGCCTGAACTTCCTAAGCCCTAAACCCTAAACCCTAAACCCCGTACCCTAAACCATAAACCTTGAATTTAACTGGTTCAGAGGCCCGCACTGGAGGTTCCCCGAGCGCCAGGAGCCCTTGGAAAGGTCTGCTCCCTGGCAAAGGGTTATGGTTTTTCGTCTGAGTTCAGGGCTTAGGGTTTAGGGGTCAGGGTCTAGGGTTTAGCATTCAGGGCTTACACTTTAGGGTCTTGAGTTTTGGGTTTTGGGTTCATGTCTTAGGGTTTGGGATTTATTGGGTTGAGAGGTAGGGTTCAGGTTTAGGGTGTCGAGTTGAAGTTGAGAGCTGAGAGTTTCTGGTTGGCGGGTTAGGGTTCAGGGCGCTAGTGTTCCGGGATTTTGAAGCATGATGAGTGGAAAGCTCTATCAAGCCTTCAGGAGCGGGCTCTTTCCCTGAACCCGAATCCTGAATCTTAACAATGAACCTGGAATCATGTTTATGCTTCTTATGTGGTTTGATGTCTTTGTTCTCCATTTGTTGGGTTTTGTTTGTTTTGCGTGATACCCTACTCCATGAACCCTATGTCAACCCCCTTCAAGCACAATGGCCAGGATGCTTCAATGAGGGTTTGGGATTCAAGGTCAGTAGCATCTCTAACAAGATTCAGAGAAACTGTGCGAAAGAGCACAGGCCACGAAACGAATTGCAACAACTGCCTGTAAGCTCCCATACCAAAGCGACAAAGACCATGATCGTTCCAAAAAATGTGCTGACACAACTATCGAAAAAATTACCTTAAAGTCTGAACCCTGAACCCAGAACCCTGAAGCCCAGAAATCCATTCCTGAAAGGCGAATAAGCTAACAGCTAGCATCAGCTAGCATTTCAGGCCTTAGTGATGACAGGGCATTGTTTTGACCCTTCAAGCCCTCAACGTCAACCCACCAAACAAGCATGAACTTGGTCTTGTACTGCCATTATGCCCTACTACTGCAAATTGAATTTGAAAAAATCACTGGCCTCATCTTTTTTCTCAACTTTTTGTGGCGACCATGTTATCAAGACTCTCCCTGGAGCCCTTGGTCTGAAACCGTACTCGTATATCTACCAGCCTGACAAATGAGGATCTTGCCAAACAGAGATACCCCGTAAACCCGGGGAGATCTCGGGAATAGAAGGAGATGATCTTAGGGATAATCTAAGGAAGCATTTCGAGAAAAAAAAATCCCACATGATACTCTCCTAACCATCGTCAAGGCTTGCCTCACAGTCCAGGGACAGAATCTCTTCTTTGGAGAGGATCTCCAACAATAATTTCAGGTCCTTCTGGGTGGGCTTACTTAGAGCTCTTAGGTTGAAAGTTTAAAGGTTTTTTCGTGCCACGCGTTCAAACATATTGCTGGCCTCTCACGTGTGGGGTAAGCTTTCCAAGACTTGATTACACTGCACGTAGTAACAGGGCAGAACCGCCAAAACGCAGCAACCTGGCCCTCATCTAGTCCGGGCAAGGATTGTTGAAACTTGAAGGGGAAGCCCCAGTTTAAACGTGTTCATGTGGGTGGCTTTTGAACCGCTTTTGGAGGCCTTCCCTTTCGAATCCTTCGCAAGCAGCCCAGGCTTGGAAATGCCCCGACATCCTAGAGCTCGTGTCACCTAAATTAAACGATTCTGAACGATTGTGTTTGGGATCTCAGAACTGGACATTATCTAGGCAAGCCGTGAAGGAACCTCATGCATAGAAACCCAAATCCTTCCCCAACAGACCCTGCACTCCCTCTCTTAAACTCAGGTCTTCACTCCCTCCAGCGACACAACTAAAACCCCACAAGAAACATCCTGCTCCGTCTCCACCACTTTTGGCAGTGTTGCAGTCTGTGCCTCGGAAAGGGCGGTGCACCGCATGCTTGCCACAACCTATAACTGGGTTGCTGTTAAGGAACTTAAATTAAGTTACCATAATGGGTATATATAGTAAATAATAAGGTTTCCCCAATATAGTAACTGAATTTAAGTTCCTTAACAGCAACCCAGATAAGTGGTTTAGATTTGCCATTGTGCCCTAGGGCTGAACATGCGGTATGTCATGGCGCACATGCTAGCGGCTAGCCATCCAGTAAGTCTGGGGAAGGAATTATCCGTGAATAACCACTCGAATTTTAACCCCCCCCAACCCTTAGTAATGGATATACCGCCCCTGGGGATGCATTGGTATTTTTTGTTTGACCTCCTTGATAATGGAAATGTTCCCCAACTATACAATGGCACTGTGTCAACTAATTACAAACGTATATATTGTGGCATTATCTTGCAGATACTACTACCCCTAAAAATGGATATATCCCCTGATTGAATATACCTTGGTACTATATTGAAGCCTTAAATCCTAGGTGCAAAATATTACTACGGATTCCCAAACTGCTGCAATTTCCTGGATTGGGGAGCAGTTGGACTCCCGAGATGAGCCGCAACCCCCAAACTTAGCCTAGGGTTTAGGATTCAGGCCTTAGGCCACAAAGTCAGCACCAAATTCTGATCAAACAAGGGCTTTATTATGTTCTTCCTGAATGATGTAAGTTATTGGTTAAGTGTACGTAAATGTATTTTGGTAAATAAACACATGCAAACCCTATCATAAGCAGGGTTCTGACTGTCTGTAAATGTGTGTATATATATACATACAAATAGGGAACCTTGTATGATCATTCGGTTGGTGCACAAAATCTGCATGTCTTTAGGCATACCTCGATACTGTAATTCCAAGGGTTTTAGGTACATGGAGTCATGCAGGAATTTCTCGGTCAACAAAATGACAGTTTTGGGGTCCTAGTTTTTTGCTTTTTGGGTTACCGAGATGACATCATAAACTCAGAAGCTCGAATTTGAAGTTTGTTTGTGAGCGATGAAAAGAGAAATGAAATGGAACTTGGGAGCACGTAGGGAACTTGGGAGCACGTAGGGATACCAGGAGTAACCATTTCCTACATGACAACCTGACATTAAGTGTTGGGAAGCCGTCTGCTACCCCTTACCTGGATCAAAAAGGCTGGTTTGTAAGAGACTTGAACACCCAAAACAAGCACATGGTGCTCAATCGATGCCAAGACGTAAACGTGCTGTAAAAAGACATAATGGCGGGCAATATGCTGACTACAACTAGTGTGATCTCAACTTTAACTGCGCTAGCCCCAAGACTAGCGCTAGTATTGTTGCTACGACCCCTGAGCCGCTCTCGGTCTAAACTGTTTTCATCCTGCTGCTCCAAATTGTTATGCCTCAAAATTGAGAAAAATCCGAGCACAAACATGCATTCCCTTCAAATCCCTATCGAGTTGACTCCTTCGGGCTTCATGATGTTTACTCATTCCTAGGCTTCAGAAAGTTGGAGACGTGTGACTTGCTGTGCAAGGCGCCTGCCAGCTCTTACACAGGTTCTTGAATCAGATTCGATCCATTTGCCATGGGTATATAAGGTGCATGGAAGAAGCCTTACACCGCCCCAAATACCCCCCCCCCTTTTGACGGTATATACCGTTCACAGGCGAGGGCTTTGGATATACGGCTGATGCCAAAACTGCCCTAGACCCAACTCATGCTTCATCTTTTGCACACCCCCACCCCAATCCCTAACATTGCTCTTTTGGGGACATGAGGGAAAACTCAGGCGTATATGGGAACGGAAAAACCGGATCCCGAAACGTGTCCCCATTTAATTCCCGCACAACTGTCGATGAAAAAATCGTTTCCCACGTACGTGCCTTGAATCCTAAGATCGACAGCAGGTCGGCAACCCGACATGGTGTAAGATTTCCTCCATCAATAAAAAAACCCCATACTGGTCCATGTGCCCCTCTTGCGCAAAAGGAAGAAACGCTATAGCCGCTATGTCGTTTCCACTCATTGTGGTCATGAATGCCACTCCGCAGCCAACAACAAGGTTTGTGCAGCATCGCCCGAGTTCCTCGCCGAAGCTCCGTTGGGCCTTGGCAATGGCTTACCACTGATGGAAGACGTCTTACGCTGTCCAACAGACAACGCAGTAAAACACAATAAAGGTACAGCGGCTTGCAAATCCCAAGCAAACTTTGCTTCCGGCAGCACTCCATCAGCAGTAACATGTTGATTCTTAAGGTTTGACGGATTGACCGCGCTCCAAGGCTCGCGATGTGTGACTATGGCTGGGAGGGCGAAAAAATGACAAGCTTTTGGCAACGTCAACACTCGTTTACGGTAACAAAATGGATTCTTTGCAATACGTATGTGTAACAAAACTACAGATCAGAAGAACATTGAACGCCCGCGCCCTAGATAATTCATGTACTCCAAACCTTAAGCAAAAATCTTCAGGGGAAAGATGCGCATTGTGCATCACGCTGCGAAAGCCACAGATTCTGCTTGGCGCCCGGCTGGACACTGTGAACATACCCCCCCGGGACGAAAACTGCTGCATCAGGATTCATGGCAGCACACGGCCTTTGGGTTCAGGGTTTACGATAGTCATTAGGGGCTTCAGGATGTGAGACTGGGAGTATTGGGTGTGGGTGGAATGTCTTGGCACATCGGCAGACGTCTGCGTTGGTAAAGTATACACTGACTCCTGAGTAAGCCCGCAAATCAGGGCTTTGTTGGGCTTACATAGTCTTGTGAACATGTCTTGTTTGTTTCTGATTACCCAACATCCATGCTCGGCAAACCCAAAACATGAATAGAAGCAGTAAGACGACTATATACAGGGATCCAAATGAAACGAATGTGATGACATCGACGAATTCCGTCAATAACATTTTATTTTCATTGAATCTGTTCAATAATTGACTGACTATGGAAACATACCCTTTGCTGCGAGCCACGGCAACGCATGTCAGCGGATGATGTATCTACTGTTACACTCATGCACAAACATGTGCGTTCCCACTTGCCCCCTGAATCGAGTTGATGTGCCTCTCGTAAAGTAGAAAATTTGTGCGGTATGATCACAGCAATTCTGCTGAAAAGAAGTGGTTGCGACAAGCCTGAACGATTCACAAATCTGCATGAAAAACTCGAGACACTCATGCACTGAAACGTGAGGCCCACTGACAAAAACAACACATGATGAATCTCCAAAACGTTGAACTTGTGTACACAGCAACAATCAATTGCAACAGAAACCAAAAGCCATCTTGCAACATAAACAATTATTGACCGAAATTTGCGCAAGACCAGTTGTGCAACATTTTGAATCATCAAACCAGCACGAAACAAATGACACAAGTTACTGCGCAGAACGGCTGCGCCAAGTGCGCGTATTTTCACATATCTCAAGAAACCTTGTGGAGTGCACATGGTCAACATGGACATGACCTACAAGGTGCCAAGGCATGACATGAAAAGCATCACGAATGCATAAGATGTGAAACGTGCAGGCTAGAGAAAGATGCAAAATTTTCTGGTCTGCTTGATACTTTGCACGTGGATTTTGCGAACGGAGGACGGAACGGGCTGATGGCATCCACAGATTCAATGTGGGTCACTACAGCCCACAAGAATTAAGAAAACAAAAACCTGTTTGAAACAGCAGAGTCGAAAGTAAGCACAATGGGCTTTACGTCACACACGAGGGCCTCCCAGGGCAAGCTAGAACCAGAGGCAAAGGTATGATCCGCTGGAGCACCAACAAACCCAGCACAGCATCAGATCTCACGAATGACTGACGCGCGTAGCGATATAGACTGCATATGCGGGTATGGAAGTACGGGCACGGTTGCATGCACGCTCGCACTTGTCCAGGTCCCTCCTTGCTATGATGAGGTAGCACGAGAATCCACGGCCATGCAGCCAGCAGGGATCGAGAGCCGTGTGAGGCTGAGAGGTGGTATGGATTTTTCCCAAGCCTTATCCGATTTAAAAGTCGTGTCTTTGAGCAGCTGCATATCTCATATTGTCTTTGTATAGACTTATCGTAACTGAAATGGTCCAGCGTATACTCATATCGAAGTGAGTCGCTACACACAGCAAGAAACTGGAAACATTTTATGTTTACCCTTGAAGTGTATGATTCACAGAGGTTTTACAGACAATTAAAAAAAATTGAAGTAAAAAGCCTTCTGAGAGCCTTAGATTTAGAGTTTTACAGGACCTTCAGCAGGCTTAAGGGGCTTTTTAGGACCTTAGACCAGGCTGCTTGGAGGATACCCTTCGAAGGACAGGCGCATTGCATTGACGCTGCCTGTGTTTGAATCGAAGGTCTTGCTGAGAGCCGAGACGTCATCAGAGTCTTCTTCGAGTGTGATTCAGGGCCAGCAGATGTGCTAGAGAATAAGACTCAAATTTTGAATCATTGGCAAGTGATGAGTGACAACGGCATGCGGCGCGGAAGGTGACGTGGCTCTGAATGCTGAACAATTCCGAGTGCCGAGTAATTGTCAATGACTTTCAAAAGATGTGCGTGGCTGCCGAGTGATGAGTGACCAATAAGATGCTACAGGAGCTTGTTCGTTCATCATGACAAGCGTGAAAAGATTTTGCGTCCAGAGGTTGAGTGCTTTCCTGATTAAATGTTTCCTTTTTTGAACATGTGAATGGCGCAATCTGCCGGACAACAGTTGGAGGCGGAACCGTCAGTCCCTCTCGCGTATTTGATCCGGATTTGCAAGCGTGCCAGCAGGAACAATTACCAGTTCTGCCGCCGCGACAGATTCCTGGACTTGTGCAGCTACCTTTAACTCTGACCCATCCGGCCAACGGCTCAAGCGTTAGAACAATGTAATTTTGATGTGCATGAGTTTTGTCCAACCTCCGACTCTCGCCTCCTGTCCAAAACGGCGGGACGTAGTACGTGCGCTCCACTGGTCTGGGTGCACCAAGCGGAGCTCCACAACTGTGGATCCTCATTGTCTTGACTTTTCCCATGGACACTGTTGCGACAAGTTAGAAAAAGATCCTCGTTTTGACTCCGGCAGTTGGGACCTGAATGTTGAAGAATTTACAAGCTCTCATAGCATAACAATAGCGGAGAACCTCCCGGCCCTCACACTAGGTGCATGCAGCCATCTCGTCCTGCGCGAGGTGCCAGTGTGCTTCCGCGGCAGGATGTTATACATTATTCATCACTAGCTCGATGGGCTCATCGGAGGAACAAAAAAGTCTTCTGGGAGTTCAACATCCAACATAACATCTTTCTGAGCGCAGAGGTTGCAGTAGCCATCCCACTCCACTGCGACACACTACAGCTCCAATGGGTCGTGATCGTAAAAAGGAGTGCTCTTACAAGGCCAAGTCTGTGAAAAGTAGCACAGCAGACAGCGATCACACGCCTCACCCTTTTACTCACACTTGAGCCAAAGTTCGTGTGTCAAGCGGAGGCTTGGTCACAGTTCTTCTGCAACCTAAAGCTTGCATTCCC
>CAJNIZ010011495.1:0-10911 GCA_905231905.1 Symbiodinium pilosum | reverse complement strand
ATTGACTGCAGTCACCCAAGCATTTTGCTGCGGAAATCATGTCCTGAGAGAAAGTCCACGGACAAAACCACGGGCGCCTCGCCAATCTCCTGCAAAGCAATGAGTCCCCTAGACATCCCTACATGTCCTAATTACAGCAGAAAAGCTCCCGCATCATCTCTGGCCATGCTCGCACTTGGCGCTTCCCCTTCAAAGTCATGGCCCCAAAGAGCTTCGCGGATGCTTCTCCAATCTCGTCAATTAAGCTGCCTGACAGGAGTCATCAAAGCTCGCAACCCGTTACACGTGGAACATTACACGATGCCTCTAATCTCGCGCAAGCACGGGCGCGCTTCCTTCAACTGGTGAATATCCTCCTCCACCAAAATCTGAGCCGCGCGCTGCACATCTGGCCTGAGTCAGCATCTCAAGTGGGTCATGCAAGTTGATGGCGTAAAACATCAAGTCACAGCCACAATGAAAGCTGCCGAAGCACTGGCTCAGTCCATGCGTCAAGAAGGCAAGCAGGGTGGGGTCGACAATGTCCAAAACATTCTTCGACTTCGGAGGAACTGGAGCATCGGGTTCTGTGGCAGGGGGCGGCAGTGAGGCAGGAGTGGAGCAGGATGCTGTTGCGACTCTTGGGTTTGGACGCTGTTGCTGCCCGGCTTGCCCTTCTTGGGGGCTGCAAACTCCCCCGAGAAAATGTCGGCATCCTCATTGTCCGTATCAGTGGCCGCTTCCTCCAATGCATCACCAGCATCGTGATTGGCCGGCTCCATTTCCGGCTCCTGCTTTTTAAAGGAAGATCCTGTCGGCCTATCCTTCCTAGCGGAGTCGTCAAAGAGCTTCTTGGGCTTCACATCGGATAGGTTCTCCTTGCTGCCCGGTGTCCTGGGCCGCCTTCTTTTCTTAGGACTCTTGGTTGGAGTGTCCGGCGCGGTGGCCAAGTCACGAATCTCTTGCTGGGCATCCTGCGCAGGAAGATGCAGCACAATACACAAGGCAAGTAGAATCAACTCCGCACAGCAGGCACAACGGCTCATTTTGTCTCTGCGCATGCGGACTCACCGAAATCATTCTCTGCAATCAGCTTCTGCATGAAATCACGTCCCAGCACATAATTGCGAAAGGAGTGGAGACCTGTTCACCACCAACGCCCCTGTCCTCCCCGTGCTCGTTTGCATCCATAGCGTTCTTGCTCCTCTGCGCGCTTGCTCTTCCTTGGACACACACAGCAGTCATGGAGGAGAAGGGGATTAGACATGCCAGAAATAATGGAGTCAAAATGTGCAAATTTACACAAGGATCTTGGCAGGGTCCTGGTCCTCTTCTTTGCCCTTGTCCTGCGCATCCACGGAGGCGGTCTTGGGCGTGTCCGTTGCCTGTGGAACCCTCTTCTTTCTCCCTGGGACGACACGAGCCCAGATCTCCAAGGTATCATCTTCGAGTACATCAAAGCACCCAACACGATGCAAGCCCACACCACTCACTTTCTTGGTCTCCGTCTCAGGTTTTGGAAGCTTCTCCTCAACCGGGGGAGGAGGAGGGGGTGGAGGCGGACAGTCCTTTCCAGAGAGAGCGTCCACAGACGCAGGGATCGGTTCAACCTTTTCCATGCACTCCTTCTTCTCGTTGAGGCTTTCCAGCTTCCGAACGCGGTCCTTCCAGTCTTCTAAATCGGGAGATTCCGTCTTCACTGGAGCCTCCACGTCAGAGGGCTTCTGGTCAGCTGTCCCAGTGGGCGTGGCGCATGCCTGCAGCAGGAAGCTCATCTGCCTGGCTTGATCAAAATCACTCACAGCCTTCATATAGGCGTGGTTTGCATGCTGCTGCAGGCAGCCCTGGAGCATCATAGCCAAATCGGGGCTTCCCAAGGAGGAAGAACTTGCTGGCAAGGATGAAGGGTTGCGCATAGCCCAAAGCTGCGCCAGGAAAGACTCCATGGTGAAGTCGCACACAGGGAGATGGCCGTAGGTTTCTGTTGGTGGGCTACACTCTGATAGTGAAACATGAGCTTCAATGAAAGACATACAGAAAAATCACCTCCAAACAACAATTGCAGTCAGAACGCAAGAACTAGCAGCAAACAAATTGTGCAGCCATGCATGCTGGGGAAACTCCTCTAATTTATTTTCCCAGTGCGCAACGGTGAACTAGGATCCTGAACCGCCGCCAAACAAGCTGGCAACTTCATGGCAGTGCAAACCATGGAGGAGCTCCTAGGTTTTTTACTGCCACCAGCAGCGGCCAGAACTAGGCTAAGAAGTCCTCCGCCACTTGAAAGCTGTGCTGTGCAGCAGGGAGGAGCATAGCGCAAGCATGGATTACAAGCTGGCCTCATTTGTAGTAGCCACGGTAAGTACACCATGAATGGTCCTGCACCGTCTCATCTCGCTTGGAAGTGTACGCATCCTTGTGGGACATGGCCTTCTCATCCAAATCTTTTTCGCGTTGGGCCAGCTGGGATTCACGCTCCAAGAGCCGCTCCTCACGGCCCCGCAAATCTTCCTCCCAGGCTTGCAACGCAAGGTTCCTCTGTGTGTCATGTTCCTCCACCATGCGGCGAATGCGCCCAAGCATCATGCCAAGCTCAGCACTGAACTGCTGTGTCAAGTGCGACATGAAGGAAATGACCACTCCCGAAGAAGCTCGGAACAGATGTCCCAAAGGAACTGGAAATAAGGCTGAGAGCCAGACAGTCATTCAGCATGGCACGGTAAGCTTGTTGCGTGGCATATGACTCGCAGCAAGTAGCTACAACACAACTGGACAAGAAAAACCCATGAGGCCTTTGGAGTCCTCCTTCAAGCGGGCAACCTCCTTTTCATAATTCTTCTGAAGATCTGGAGTCTTCAATTTATGGGACCTGGCAGCAAAGCAAGCTAGCATGAAATCCACAACTGTCATCGCAGCAAACATGTAGCCCCGCCTGCGATGAGACAAGGAGATGCTCCTCAACAGGGACGCCACATCCTCCAGGTTCTTTGCATTGGTGATGTTGATCGCCGAAGGCGTCTTGCCACAAACTGAGGTCAGAGGCCATACGGGAAACTGGAAGCAGACGCTACGTTTCTGCAGAAACGTAGCATACAATGCAAACAAGAAACCCATGGTGACCACAGAAGAGAGTCGTTTCTTCCAGCAAGCACCAGACGCACTAGCCTCCATCAGGAAATATCCCCAAACAAGACCAAGAACAGAGACAGAGTACCTGCGTGAGGGACTTGTTCTCGCCCTCTTTATTCTTCTGCTTCCTCTGGCGTGCAGCCGTGGAAAGCAAAATTGATTCCTCAACTTCAGGGGCCCAACAAATGAGAAGCTGAAACCAAGAACACGCAACAACAGAAGTTTTGAGTCTCAGTGTGCACCTGCATACTGCATGAAGTAGACATGGTCCACTTTTCTAGACGCAGACAAGACTCACAGTGACCACCCAAGTCCATCATGTCAGCCGCCACAATAAACTTTCCATAAAGCGACACAGAAACAGCCAACTGGCGAGGGCTCAGGTCCTCGAGTCTCACCTGCTTGGATGCACGCGTCCAGTCCCGCTGTCCTAGGTTGAATATCGCGGCCAAATCTGGAAGAGTGCATTCTTCCTGCTCAAAGTCTTCCTCCACAGAAGACTCCGATTCCGTATCTCAGTTGATTACCATGAGAAACAAGGAGCTTTACGGGAAGCTGAAAGCATGACATGCAAAATTCTATGTCATGCAAGGCTCCCTTGAGAGGCTTCTTACCTTTCTTCCGGCAAGAACCACGGCTAGCAGACTTGTCCGAATCTTGCCCTGTCAGGAAGGAAAGCTGCCTAAAACTTGAGACATAACAACTGCCGAGTTTTCTTGCATGTCTCGGCCTGAAAAGGCCTCCACCAGTCTCTGCTCAGCAGAGTTCATAAGAAATCGTTGTGCTGACACAACCGTGTCGGGCGCATCAGAGTCCGGCAGAGAATTCCGGGACTGCGTCCTGCATGTAGCTACGCCAGACTGGCAATAAGCTTCCTGGAACATAAGATTAGAATACGAGATGGCAACTGCAGAAAGTAGAAAAATTGAATGTAGTGTAATCTGTTGGGTCGGATATTTGTACCCACAATGTATGCATAGCTAGACAAATACTAGGAGTAATTAGAAATAATGACGCATAAGAAGAAGAGAACCTGAAAAGAAACGTCCTGGAAATGCCACGCTTCATGTCTCGCAGCAGCTCAGCTGCAGCAAGAAAGAAGCAGGGAAGGAATCTAGAACAGGCTGCCTGAAGCCCATATTGCAGAAATGCACACACAATCATAGCCGCAGAAGTATGACCACATTCCAAACACCTTGGAGAACTGAGCTGTAAATCTGGTCACAGGGCAAAGGAGCAACATAGTCGGAAGTTAGAGGAAGAAGGAACGTATTGAGGAACAACACATGATATGAGTGGAAGCACAATTAAGCACAGAATGACATAGCGAATGGAATCCATGGTCTTTTCTTGTAAAGAGATCAGAATAGAGATGACTTATAAACCATTTGAGCTGAAACTCCGTACTAGAAGGGCGGGCTATCCGCCAGCGGATAGTCCGCCTGAGTAGAGAGAGCGGCCTATCCGCTGAGCTGAAAACCTTGTGTATTATCATTATGTCAGAGAGACTGGAAACAAGAAACCAAAAGCATTTCTGAGAAGAATTCAGAAAGGAGAGAATGATACGCAAGAGGCCAGCACTTCTCCCCCTGCTTTTACTCGCCTAATTGAGGTTCTTGCTTTGTCAAGCTGCAAGGAAACTCGACAAGTCTGTACAGCATCTCACCAGGGCCAAGGCAAGCATGTCCCAGAAACATTCCGGGGAAACGTCCGTGCAAAAGGCAGGCATGAGCTGAAACAACCTCTTCTTTATTGTGTTTGGCCATAAAGACATCATTCTTGTGGTTGTTTGTCATCTTTCACACAGCATGACCCATTTCTTATTCCTCCGAAACACATGTGCCCATGGGCCAAGATGAAGGCAATACATCGTATTTAAGAGACACAATTGAGGGTATAAGAATAGAGCAGATGCAAGCAGGAACTCCCGTGAATGCCAACACACTCCAACTCGGCCCTAATTACGGCAACGCAGCAGCGTGAACATTAATTACAGCTGCAGTGTAGTGTCAGAATCTTGTCCCGAACCATCCGAGTCACTCTCCAAAAGAGGTTCCGGTTCGGGAGGAATCTCTGCATCCTGAGATGAGAAGATTCATGATGAAGGAACATCAAGGCATCTAGTGCATTCGATCGGAAGTAGAAGAACAAGGTGCAGTGAACTCCCAGGACATTGTGTCAGAGTTGCTGTCAGCATCCATTGCCGGGCCGTGTGGCTGATCATCATCATGAATCAGAATCCTCACCTGAGTACTAGTAAGATCCAAAGTAAAATTCAGATCAATTTACATCATGACAAGAAGAAGCAGAACCTGATTTGAAATAACCAGGTTGGTTTCGAGAACGGAAATCCCAGTGGCAAACCTGCATGCCAAGCAGCAGGTTCGTGTGCTGTACAATTGCCAGGACCATATTTCAGTCGCACTGACCAGGGAAACTCCGGATGAACTTCGTGAACCTCAGAACAGTAAGGGAACGTCTAGACTGTATAGAATGTAGAAACCTGCCTCAGTCTTGAATGGAACACAGTCAGAAGAGAGAACCGAATGAAAAAATCAACGTGAAGTAACATCATGACCAAGCGTCTGCGCATAAAAGTATCATTAAGGGCATAACCCATGAAAAAAAACCAAAGCTTGCAGAAGAGAAGGTAAACAGATTGCACATACTCAGCAAGGAAGAAGAGTGCCTGAAGACCATGCACAAACACGTGATGCTTTTGAGACAGTCAAGATACTTTCATTGCTCGCATGACATTGATGTGGATGGGACTGCCAGCACAAGGAAGTAGCTTCTGTCGGAAAGGCTCCATCAAGCGATTATCGAGGTCCTGCCAGACAGGCCAAGAATTCAGGCAAGTACGCAGAAGTCAAAAAGCCTTACGCCATGCATACATGCACTTACATTTCTTATTGATTCCATTTTTACGGGGGATGGTCCATGAGAAGAAGCACCCCCCTGAAAGCCATGTCCTCCATAAGCATCATAGAGGAAATCCACGTAACTATCGCATCTGCCTGCGCAATTGCGCGGGCCGCAGGCTGGGCCAAGAGCTTCTTCCAAAGATGTGCAACCTGAGACTAGCAATGTCCAAGGGAAACATTATGTGTGAACAATCTTGCACAACCAAAAACAGCACGCAACAATGCTAGTATCAAGAAACAGCAAAACCAAGACCACGGGGGTATTCTTGGGAGGAATGCATCGCTCCATTCCCACTCCACCAGACACCATCATCATCTGCCAGAACCATGGTGCACCGATTCAAGAACCTGAGTGAGAGCAAAACTGAAAAAGAATCGTGAACCCATGCACAGCCAAGTGCAAGTACTAGAATGCTACCACAGAGACTGCCCGTGAAGATCCACATCATGGGCCAGGGCTTTCAGTCCCCTCAATATCCAGCTGGCTGTGCCCCACAGTTGAGTGGGCTTCCTTGTGAACAAAGGCAGTGCAGCTGCTTGATTTTCTCTTGTTCGAATATGCAAGAAGATTCGTGGAAGATATCACATTCCATTCACAGCACCCCAGCTGCATGTGGCAGTGCAAGACAAGATTCGCTGACGGTGTTCCAAAAATGCCAAGCCGGAGAGCAATCTTCAGGTAACCACAAGCAGCCATCGTCACCTGTAGCAATTTCTTCGAATAGCTTGCAACATCATGTGAATGCATTACCCATACTCAGTGATTGCAAGCAAGATGCAGCAACCGGTTCGTAGTCAAAGAAACGGCTGGATGATGGTTGCTCTATTATGCACAAAACTCGAAGGGAATGAAGTAAAGTGCATGCTTCAGCAATGAAATCCTCAGTTGCCATATGGAGGAACTACTGATGCTGCAAATAACATGTCCAAGGACAATGAAAATGTATATGACAAGCATCCGCCATAGCGTTGCCCTCAGCAACAAATGTCCGGGTCGTGTCACCCTCTGGCAAGATATGTCTATGCCTCGTTGTGTGCAACACTCGTCTAAACAACACAAAGTTCCTTTGACGCAATTCTTCCATGCATACTCTGCGAACAAGACGCGAAACTGCATAGCATGCCGCAACCCAGGAGGAACACTTGGGTGCCCACCAGCACAAACCTCCTGCCCTGACACGGAGCAGCTTTCGAAGGCCTCAGTTAAGCAAGTGTACCAGCATAACATTGCTGGCAGAATGTATGGGAATGCCAAGCTTTACATGCAGTGGAGATACATAATATCTTTCCAGCATGCGACAATATGTCCTCCATGGGATCTGTGGCCAGGTCAAATGTCAATCCCTTGAAAGACGCCTCAGGCAAGGAGCAGCAGGAGAGGGAAAAAAGTAAAGGCAAGCAAGGAGAAACATGCAGATGTAAATGCAGCGCATTGGACAGTGCAGCCAAAAAACCCTGAGGAGCTCGGCAGTGAGATTACCCACTCCAGAAAAGACTTCCAAAAAATCTACATCACGCCGAGCGTTGGCTGAAGATCTCCAAAAGTCTTCATTCTCAAGCTCCGGCTCTGCTTCCAGACACAAATCTATAAACCATCCAGAAAGCCCGAAGAACAAAGAAGCGGGTATGGCTGGCATGGTACACAATAGAGAACCACTACAAGAATTTGAGCAGCTAAATGTAACTGCAATCCAAGAAACGAAGCAGCACGCTAAAAATGAAGCAGCACGTATTGCGAAGGAGAATGGTTACGGACACTCATGATTTTTTGGGAGCTCCTATACTTAAGATGTTTTTTAGTTTGGGCCTGTATTGGGGCTCCCCCTTCTTTAGGCTCAGTATGATGACATAGATTGGGACTGGCAAGTGCGGGATTGAGATGGAACCCTAGGGGTCCAAGCATCCAAATAATCGGGGCTTCGGCCCCAAAGGCTAGAATCGTACTGGTATTTGGTCCCTACACCCCCACTTGTTTGCATCCGTACCTAAGAAAACGGGATGTTGCAGAATCGTCTTCCAGAGGTTTCTCACTACGTCACCACGCTATGTCAAAGACACACCTCCAACTGAAGGATGCAAACTTGATGCGCATGCCCGCACCCAACCGTCTCAACACCAAGCCAATTTGGAGCCATTTTAGACTTGGGGTTTCAAATTACGGGTTCTAGGGTCCCCAGGGTTTAGGTTTTAGGGTTTAAGGTTTAGGGTTTTAGGGCTTTAGGGTTTTAGGGTTTTGGGTTTCGGGTTTAGGGTGTTAGTTAGGAATGTGCCATCTCAAAGCAAAACAACTCTAAACACTAAACGCTAAACCCTAAACCCTCAAGTCCAACCATGAACCCTAAACCTTACAGGGTCAGCCCGCAGACATTAAGGGGTTCCTGGGTTGTACCCCAAAGAAGGTACCCCTACAAAGGTTTTCCCAATATGGCCCCACTATAGCCCTTATAGTAGCCAATGTCGTCCCCTCAAAGGTTTCCCCAATATGGCCCTTAAATAGCCCTTGTAGTAGCCAGTGTAGTCCCCTTAAAGGTTTCCCCAAAAAGGGCCTAACAGAGCCCTTGTAATAGCCAAGGTAGTCCCCTAGGGTCCCTTCTGAGGATCTCAGGCTCCCAGGGTGTACAAGACTGGAACCCCTCAAAATGTTGTTGATACTAGAAATCCTGCATGACCTTAATATACTATAGTACTATAATTCCCAAGGTATATGGTACTTAGGGTCATGCAGGATTTTTAGTATCGACCGTAGCAGTCCTGTGTCAGCAGGTGCGCCAGCTTCTTGCGGGCACGCTGGAAGACGCGCCTTCGTTTGACAGCAGGGCTCTGGCGGATTCACGGGATTAAACCTCTAGGGATTACCTGACCTCCAAAATATGTACAATGATAGTCTTGCTTACTCTTTTCAAGGGGCTGTAGGCTAGCCAACTTATGTACTTTGACATGAAGGATATAAACCCTGAACTCTAAACTCTCAACCCTAAGGGTTTACATTCAGATTCTTAAATTGTGGGTCCCCCTTGAGGATTATGTAGAGATGCACGGGCTGTAAGGGATCAAAGGTTCAAAGGCCGCACGGGCGGGGCCTGCACTGCGTGAGCGTGATCAGAGAAGGTTTGGGGGTTACAGCGTCCCATAGACCCTAAACCCTTTCTCGCATGTAAGGACATTGAAGGGACATTTTCCCAGCTGATAAGCACAATGAGCAGTAGTAGAAGTAAAAGAAATAGTGATGCCAACAATAACCGTAATAGTAGTTTGGCAGTACAGTATCACGGTAACGCAGTTAATTAAACAAAAAAAAGTAATGCAGAAACTGAGGAATGTAGTGATGTGCGAATACGTGTAATACAGTCGTATCGCAGTAATAGCGATAGCAATGTAGCCATACTAATCGCAGCAGTAGTAGCAATAGTGACAGTGGCTACGGCAGCAATAGCAATATTACCCTGCCCCCAAACTCAAATTGGAAACTGAAAAAAGGGCCTCATATAGACTACGTACTATCCCTTTACAGGAGGCCTATTTCATGTTCCACGTTCGTTTGAAAAAGGGTAAGCTTACAAGTTCTTACTAGGGAATGAGGGACTATGATCCCCATATAGTAATTCCCTTATTCAATCCTATCCCTAAACCCTCAACCCTACATATTCCCTTATTCCCTTCTAGCCCTAACTAAACCCTCAACTCTATGTGTTCCCCTGTCCCTCCCTACTAAGCCTCAAAAAGTACGTTGAATAGATTTTCAACTCTTGTCACAGACTGTCGGTCCCAGAGGATGACATAAACATACATTCACACATGCTCCTGAAACTTTTCCCGGTTCAGGATTTGGGGTTCAGGGTTTAGGATGTAGGGTTTAGGATTTAGGTTTTAAGCGGTTGAGGGCTTAGTGTTTAGGATTTAGAGGGTTAGGGTTTAGGGTTGACCTAAACCCATGCTGGTTGTCAGAGGAATTGATCACTCTAGTAGCAGATGTGTAATCCCCAATCATATGGCAATCTCCATTTCTTGCCTTGACTGCAGAATTGCTCAGGAAGTCCAATATCCCTCAACTAGGGAATATGCCTTAAATCAGAACAAGGATCCCTAATAGAAGTTAAGGTATATTCCCTAAACAAAGGATATTGGACTTCCTGGGTAACAGCCAACCGGGACCTACAGACGCCGCTGGCGGTGCTGTTCTTTGTACGCAATCCGTTTGGGGTGGAATCTATGTACTCAGCCTAAGCCCTCATCCAGAACCCAATCTGAATTACTGAAGCCGTGAAGCCTAAACTCCTGAAGCACGCATCCCGCATGTGACGCCTGGATTTTTCATGACTTCAGAGCTCACACTTTACGATCTCGTAATAATAGCAATAGTAGGAATACTTGTAGTGCTAGTAGTCATTACACAGCTATATGAGCAGTAGTATTCACAGCACTACTAGCGATAGCAATACAAAATTTGAACCTCAGCAATCGTCAGAACAATCGTCCCTAAACCTCAAACACCTGACCCTAAACGCTACACCCTAAACCCTGAACCGCGGGCCTCTTCAGAGCCTTGCATGGTGCGTTTGCCTTGGCCATGATCGCCTGCTCGACCAGCTCCTGACGGGGTTGGTGTTCTTGAACATGTCAGGGCGTAGGGTTTAGGGTTTAGGGTTTAGGGTGGCCTTGGGGGTCTATAGAAACTAGGTTCCCCAGTAACCCATTAACAATAAGGGTACCCCTTTTCCTACTGTTCAGCTTTAACAACGGTGCCACGGGTCGAAAACGCGCGCCGGGAGGCGCGGCAGGTATGCAGCAATGTCAAAATCACTGGCAGGCGTGGCATATTCTGCAGTGCGCGCAGTCCAGGAGGTCGGGCAGGAAGGAGGAAAAATTGCGAGAAAAATCC
>CAJNIZ010011494.1:0-10913 GCA_905231905.1 Symbiodinium pilosum | reverse complement strand
CTTCTTGACGCTCTTGGCCTTCTTGGGCCTCTTGACATTTCTGACCTTCTTGGTCTCCAGGCGGCCAAGGCGGCCAAGGCGGTCAAGACGGTCAAGACGGTCAAGTGATTTATCGCGCCCCCTGAGCCCGCACTTTCATGACTGCCAAAACAAAGAAGCTTGGCAATTGGATCCACAATCAGGCGAAAATCCAAGTCAACTGTAAACCATTGTAAACCACCCAAATCCCAAGAATCAATCTCATCTCTTCTAGACAAGGGAAACCAATTGAAACAGATTCGTAAATTGATTCGACACCTGAACCCTCTTGGCCCCATTGCCAAGCCACATCTGCTGGAGGCGTCCAGACGATGAGCCCTCCGAGCTCTCCCTGCAAGGACATGGCTCAGAGGCTGGTTTTAAGTCGTTCTGCGCTTAGCATGGCTTTGCGGTTTTGGATTTTGGGTGTGTTTAGGGTTTCGGAGCCTGGGTCGGTGGGAGTGGGAGGGGCATGGAAGACAAGAAATATTGGGCAAGTATGGTTCAGTTCAGGGCATGGGGCGTCCAAGGTAAGCCTGAAAAGCCCGTGCCAAGAAGCTATATAAGCAAGAAGCCCCACAAGAAAAGGCACCCAAAAAGCCCCTAGTAGCCCCCAGACATGTTGCACCTGGTCCAAGTCTTTGTCTGTGAAGGCAACGGAGGGGACAAGCCTGGACTCATCCCAAATGGCCTGCGCATGTGCTGTTCCTACATGTGTCGTGTAAGAGAATCAAATTGAGGCAAAGATTGAAACATCAGAGGAATGCAAAGCAGAGGTTTGTCACAACACTGGTCGAAGGTAACGTTCCCCCTGGTATTCGCATATCGTAGGGCTTGTGTGGGGTTCAAGGCTTGGAGTTGTCTAGGACCTAGGACTTTGTGGGTGTTAGGGCTTCGGATCGCGGGCTGTCTCGTGCTTGCTTGCTTTAGGTTTCTGGTTCAAGCTTGTCCTGGGTGTACGCATTAGGGTTTGGGGCTGAGTTCTGTTTGGAGTTTGGATTTTTTCAGGGTTTCGGATTTGGAGTAAGTTAGGGTTTGGGGCAGCTGAATGCTGAAGCTTTGCATCTGTTTGGGGCTAAGGCTTATTCGAAGCTCAGAGGTTCTAGAGGCAAGCATGAGGCTGTGCCTCTGACAAGCCTGCGACAGCGCAAGTGGCTAAAATGGCCGTATCTGACAATTCTCGCTTCTACAACATCACTCGTGGGACGGCGACTTGCATTGCAGCAATGCATTCTCGTGGAATGGACTCCTGAGACCTAAAACTCTGTCAGGATAAGATTGCAGTCGCTCCCGTCAATACTTCGACATCCCTAACATCCTCGTCCGGGGCGGTCCCGGGCAAACCCACCCCTTGTCCACGCACCTTGACTAGAAGATATGCTTCACCTTGGGGGTCTGAGTTCAGAATGTGATGCACTCTTACATAGTTGTTCATCAGACTGTAAGATGGTTTTGTCTAGGTTCGTTTTCAAATACTACTCGCAATAAGATTCTGAAAAGCAAGCTGACAAGGATTGCGGCTCGACTTTTGCACTGAGGATTAAGATCGCATTGAAAGCACCAATGACATTAAAAGCCAATACATTTGCTAACAAAATCGATTATTGAAATTGCCCGCCGCAGGCTAGCAGCCCCTGCAAACTGTATGTATGCTTGTTGAACTTGCGTAGGCTTAGACAAGGTCATGGGCTGGGGTTCCACGTCGTGAGCTTCCAGAAGTGGATTGTGAGTGTAAAACTAGACACGGCATCATCATCCCCTTTCTTTTGGAGCTGACAGTGTAGTCTTGCTGCATCCATGGCTTCGCATGCTTTGGAGACCGGAAACCATTGAATGAACACGGTTTTGCTTCTGGTAGCAGGCCTATACAGGTTTCATCGGCAGATGAGCGTCGGATGTAAACCAAACATGTTGCATCTATCCCACCTGCGTTGCGGCAGTTGTCTGTTCCACCAAAGTGGACCGAGTATACACCAGAATGAACTGGGAGGCGTCCTGCAGGGCATCATGGCATCATGGTTCCGTCACTGTCCGAAAGCCCTTCACAGGCTTCATGATGTGAAGACAAGCAAAACACGTTGCTGATGTGTCAGAAAGCATAGGGGTAACCAGCATAAATATTACCCGGTTGCAGAAGTAAGAAGAGTCATGCTGTACACTGCCAAGTGAGCTTCCAAATCGACATGGTGACCTCTCAAGAGCTAGGTCTCTCGACTACTTGGTTTTCAAGCTGGAGCCGTGGCACAAATTGGTATCCTTCCGGCATTTTTGTCGCACTGTCCACTTATCAAGAACGAGACCTACAATCTGTGGTGCCTTAGCGGGTTTACGCTCAAATTCAAACAATTTGGGCAGTCTTGCCGAGCTGTGGAGCAGCATGCGGCAGAAAATCCTGTAGGGCAAGATGATCCCACGCCAGCATCTGTGCCATTGTGTCCCTGAAGCTGATGCTTAACAGCAGCATTGCATGCAAAGCCCGCGTGCGATGCTAATCTCACGATTGGCATCTTGGCCTGCTGCGTGTCCGCGGGAAAGTTTGTCTGGGCTGTCAGTACTGGAACTGGATTGCCGACCTGCGACCTTAACCAAGCGATGCAAACAAGAATGTGAATGTTCACCTGGGTTTGAGTTCTTCTTATTTAACACCCATCCTGTCGAAATAGGACCGTAAAGTGAACTTTAGATTCCGTGTGAAGGTATAACGCACGGAAACTATGCAAATTGTCTCTCTCTGCAGTTGATGGCAAGTCTCCGTGACAAGCAATGAAACATGATCTTAATGTCAACTCGGCTAAGTGGCAAAACTGACAAAGGTTGTTCCTAGACTGGCCGGTGCCAGCTTATCCTAGCCTAGCTCCTCGGAAATGCAACCGCAGGTGATTCAACCACACTGTCTGGCTGAATTCTTTACCTCTGCAAGATGCCCCAGCCACAAGGGCAAGAAAAAGTCGCAGCAGAGGCCTCCCAAAAAATGAGTCAATTCCCACCATGCACCAACTGAAGGCACCCAATGGATTTTCCGGCTTTTCCCCAACCTTCCTTCACCTTTAGCAACCTGAGTCGAGCCATGAACAGATGACGGTCCTGAAGGCATTCAGCAACTTGATGCAAATGAAAAGACTGAAGAGCACATGCAAGTACCGGCAAACAACTTCAAACAGCTTCACGAGCCGAAAAAATCCTTTCAATGTGTTTGGGGTCTCGAGCTGGGCTTCGGGTCCATGGCCTTCATTTCAGAAGTGGCTTCCGTTGCTGCGCCGGCGCCGTTTGGAAACATGAGCTTTTTTTGAAGCAGAGACCCCCGCCGGTTCTCTCCAATCGTGTTCAAGGCGATGTAAACATCATAGAAAGCCACCTGGCAAAGGGGCCAGTGGAAAACAAAAAAAGAGGCAACGCTGTGAGGCTGCAGGTCCTAACAGATCTGCCCATTTGGGCAAATACCAGATATCATCATCAACGCTGCCGAGAAGTGTGAAATACAGGTTCTGATGTAGTATTTCATGAGGAACCTTAACCATAGCATTGAAAATCATTTTGTGCGCATTATGGCAGGGCACGCATCTTTTCCCAAAGCTGCCCACAAAACCTTTACCATCCCATTGCGACACCCCCACCACCCAGCACAGCAAAGTTTAGTATACCGAGTTGCATCGCCAAAACCATTTAGGCCTGCAAATTACATGTAAATTAAAGGCCCCAAACCATAGCCTGCCATATTAAACCCCAGATTTCTGGTATTCGCCAGGGCCCCATGTCACCTCAAATTGCCCACTTACAGGGCGCTCACACAATCAAAAGATCATCCCGCACAACTGGTTGTCGAAGCCTGGGAGGTGTCTGAGGGCTCTGTCCACGTCAGCGTGCCTCCAAGCCTTCAGTGGAGACTGGCCCATCCGGTGACGATCAAGTGAATATCGCAGTTTGGGATTTGGGTTTCAGGGGTGGGGTTTGATGTTCAAGCTTATGATTTTATGATTCATGGTTCGGAAGTGAGGCTGTAGGACCTTGACCTTTTCTACAGAGGCTGTAAGCTCTGGAGCAGGGTCTTGGGAACAAGCGTTGAAGTTGGGACCTTGTACAGGGCAAGGACAATCAGGGTCGATGATGCTGGATTACACTCCACGCCTACTGCCCATAAACAAGGATTCTTAAACCAAGAGCTACGCGAATATCTCGGGAGTCATGGCTGAATGTTCAGAACTCAAGGCTGTTTGACGCTGAGGTCGGGGGCCGCTCGAGTGGATGGTACCCTTGCTGGGCTTAACAAGTGTGTCTACGCACCAGGATTTGGACTAGGCGATCTCCATGGGAGAGTGTCCTTGCAACCTGTCGAATGTCGCGTTGTAACAAGAAAGCCATCAAGCTTGTGCGCCCAAAAAATGGCTGGGAAGCTCCAAGTGAGCTCATATCAGCTCAACAGCCTGCCTCTTCAGGGACTCCTACTTTCTGCGTCCCTGAGCGTGTTTGAGAAGAATGTGAATTTTTCAAACGCAGCCACGTAACAAGCCTCCTTAGCCGGGTTACAAGTTTTTGGGAAGTGTAGTCCAGATTTACAAGGCGTGCTGGAAGCCCAAATGGCTAGATAACTCCTCTCTGAGTGGGCAGATATCTGAATCTGAAACCGAGCCCTTCAATTGGAACTTATTTGCCCGCGTCCCCAGATGTGAATGGTTTCAAGTTGGCAGCAGCAGCTTGAAAAATCTCATTACAAACCTTCCCCCTCCTGGCTGAGTAGAAATCCCAAGGATGCCTCCCGCATATGCCAATTCTCACCGCGCAAAATGTAGCCACTTCATGCCCATTCCATCCACTTGTTTTTGCTTCACATCTCACCCAGTCTTACTCTTGCCACTCCTGCTGACATAGTGAGCAGCCTTCGGCAAAGATGCTCATCACGGGATTCGGAGGTGCCGGACTTGGGGGGAGGGGAGTCAGATCAACATCAAAGGGTGGAGTCAAAAGGGGTATTCAGATTGCTAAATGCAAGGGTCCGCGCTCCAGCGGATCCAAATCCAGATCTGAAAATCCGACCGCCGATGCAGAGGCCTGGCACACGGTCCGAGGGGGCTAGGCATGAGAGATTTACTCAAACTTGCCTTCAACCTTAAGTATGACTGCATAGGCCCTTGGCCTCACAAGACAAGTATCCTAGACATAATCATGCTCTAGCGCTTTGCAATCGCTGAGCATCATGGTGCGTTGCTTTCTGCGACCCACAGAATCCTCAATGCAGAGACTGCAAAGACCCCAAGACCATGACTCTGGCACAAGCCCTTGGGGAACACGACCTGCCTTGACATCAAAGATACCAACTGAGGCAGCGTTGGTGGACTCTGCCAGTGCGGAACAAGTGTAGACCAGAAAGAAGATGTTCCTACAGCATGCGTCGAGGATCATGAAAGCCCTCTACAGCAAGCAGAAGCTTTGGCCTAGAATCTAGGACTCAAAGGGTTTGTAGGCAAAGTTCAAATCCAAAAGAGGCGTAAGGGCAAATGCGGGAACCTCCAAAAGCCAGACAATGCAGAAAGCTAGGGCGGCTAGTAATGCTGGCTCGCGGTGGGAAGAATTGGTCCATAGCCAATGTTGGATAGCAGTTGCATCACTTCCCTGCAGCAACATCCCTTGTAATCAGGTGATAGTTCACATGAATTGAGGGGCGAGAGCTGATGTCTTTTTCCCACACCTGAAGGTAAATGGCAAAACCCGTCTCAATGATTGTGGAGCTCTTTCTTGAAGCTCGTTTTACTGCGTGCGTTTGGTTGACGAACTTCTACCCTCTGAACCGCCCAACTAGACGCCCCGGGGCTCTAGAAACAGGAGAGTCTGAGGGCTCTGCGGAGAGTGCTCATAGTCCGGGCCCACCAGAAGCTCTTCCGTGCCCACGGGGACACTGCCCAACTGTCAGGAATCGGAGTGTCGGTTTTTGCAACTGTGGATCTGAAGAAAAGCTGTTTCAAACCAAAAGCCAGCAGCCTGGTCGACCTTAACTGGAGTCAGCGTGGAGTGCTTTCAGCGAGCAAAATGCGGAGACATGCAGACACGGGTTCTAAGGCTGAGGTCTGGGGCAAGCTCTGCGGAAGCAGCACAAAAATAATGATGGGCTGAAGAGAACCGGGCCAGGCCAAGACTTGTGGTTCATAGCGACAACCACAACCTATCATAACCTATCGGGGAGCCAAGCCTTTGTGCGGAAGAGACCGGTACTGACCATGTCGATGTAGACCTCTTCTACATTGTGCAGTTTGAAGTCCCGGGCTCCGCAGGTTGGGGCATCTGGGAAGGCTGAGTGACCAAAGGTGCATAGCTAGGATTTGTGGAAGTATTCTAGATACTGGCCGAAAGCCAAATTCAGTTCCCACATAGGAGAAGGTATCAGCGACCATATCTGATGACTCCCTGCCATAATAGGGCTTAATGTGCCCCCTTTGAAGCAGTGCACCCTGCATACCAGGGCTGATTAGTTGAAAAGCGCAATAGTGGAGCAGTGCAGCACACTTCCGCTAAGGAATGTAAGGGCAGAAACCTTCAATATGAGGATACAAGGCATGCCAGGCCTTTGCTCTGGCTCCTGCTTTTGGTGAAGCCAAAATTTTCCACTTGGCTGTAGCTTCTTCGCAGAAAGCTGCTCCGGAACAAGTGCAGAAACCTGACTAGCCTCACACCCTCAACAACTGTACCCTACCCAAATCACAAGTTGCAAGCTCAGTGAGCACGCTTGATGATGGTCTTAGGTTCTGAGACCTGCTTGAGGCGTCCTATACAATAGTTGGTATCATGCAGCTATTCGGATTTCTGTGTCAGCTCCCCCCATGGCCACCTCGTACCCATAGATCAAGTTGGTGGAGCCCGAGACACTCCTGCTTTGCTTGAACTACATTCCTGTCGTGGTTCTACCCTGATCTCCCTCAAGTAACTGGGGCGGCACCTGGAGGCATACTATTGCACGAAGCTTTGCCATGCAGGTCTCTAGGGTGGCAATGCTGGCAGCGACCGGGGTTCCCATATACCTCACATAGAACTGGAAGATCCTCAAGGAGTGTATGCAGCTATTTCTTGCTTCATGCCCATCAGTCCAGGAGAGGTACCCGCCGAGCTGGCTGTTGTCGAGATCTTGATCTTGGAACCTTGCATGCAGAGCTATTATTGCGCTTGCGCAAGTTTTGTGCAGCTGCTCAATAGCTACAGACTTCAGGATTGTATATGCAATCCTTAGTCATTCTTCAGGCTGTTTCCCTACTTACTTCAAAGGCCGTGCGATAAGGGTCAAAGTCAAGACCGTCAGGGCCGTACACTACTCACATTACACTAGCAACTAGTGCTTTGTGATATGCCTGGGGTAGATGTGGAAGGCAGGATCGATGAGCCTACCCACTCTGAACCCTTCTGTCCGTAGTGCTTTTCGCACCTGCCACCAGGATCCTTGTCACGCGAAGCTTGGCTAGCTTATCTTGGGTTCCCTTACTACCCCTCCAAACTTCCCCCCTCCTCCCATACACAAAAAGCCGTGGGTCGGTACACGTAGGGAACTCATGAGCTTTTTCATTTATTAGAATAGCAAGGCAGAAGGCTTAACTATCAGCTGTCGTCCCAGATGCAGGCCCCACATCCAAAATGCTGCAGCATGAAGAAGCCAGACATGTTGTTGTCTAGACCATTCCGCAGCCCTGTGGCCAAGAAGCAGGATACTGGTGACTAGCGCGAAATTGTCCGTGATTGTCATGGTCCTCGGCTTGACTTCCAATACAGACAGACACGGCATGCCATTCAAAGGTACCTGGGAGATCTGTGAGTTGCCTGGATTGACAACATGTCCAGTTTGGGTGTGTTGCCGATGCATGCTGTCCGCTGCGAGTCCCATCAGCGCCGACCGAACTACTTAGGCTTAAGGGTCTTCACGACCCTTTGCCTTCAACTTTCTGTCGCGTATACAAGTGTCCAGCTAAACTAAACTTTGTTACAGACTGACTGCCTCAATCTCTTGGAAGGTTGGGACCTCAAAGCAAGAGTTGTGGATGTCTACCTCTGTTGGAGCCGCGGAGAGAAGAAAATCAATACGGCTGGAAGCTTCAACCATGCCGGATTCCTACCCAATGTGGGAGCAGCGCAGCATTGGAAATCCCTAAAGTGAGTGTCCAACCAGGAGACAAAAAACATGATCACCTCACACCACAAGCTCCGAGGCGTGTTGGTAAAAATCCCTCAAGTCCTTGAATCCAAGACTACAGCGGCACAACGTCCAGGCTGCCGTTGATCTTACTCGTGTGTCTACGTATAAACCTTCCCTTGAATGTTATTCCGGAGTCGTAGCACATCTGAGCTCAACTCAACAGATTGGCCATACACTTGAACATGCATGCTGCTCTGAAACCAGCAATAAAATGAGCGAAAAAAAGGCTAAAGCGCCTGTTCTCCAAAACGAGCTTGAATTTTCACTCTGCTCGAAAGCTTGTCCTCAGAAACAAATTCAGGTCGAAGCCCTTGCCCCAGATTGCCATAAGCAACAGCAACAGATTTGAGCTTCTTGCTTGCAATCCCGCTTTGAAGCCCGCTCGAGTGCAACAAACTTAGATGTAATTTGAATGGGGTCAGGAACAATACATACAACGGAAATCCTGCTCGGAAATTCTATGTTTTGAAGACATGAAATTTTGAAAACAAGTTCAACCCACGCCTACTTGTTAGGTTGTAGATCGAGCCTTTCTGGAAGGACGTTTCACGTCCAAATCTAATCTGTCTTAAGTCATGAGTGGCACAAGACCTATCATGACTACAGTGTTCAAACCCGAAATTTGTCCTTTATCTTTTCCAACTTTCTCCACTTCCCTGGAAAAAGGCTAACTAAGTCCAACTACTCGCACTACTATTTTGCAACCAAGACGCGTTGGCGTGCTCTGCTCGGACAGGGAGGAAGCAGTGTGGACGTGTATCTGCCACAAGGTCATTCAACAAGTTGATACAATACCCTCCCAATCTTCGGCTTCGGACACTACTGACTGAGTTTTGCATGAAAATGATTCAAGAAAGCAAGTACCCCAACAGCAATCTCCCGAGAAGGAGATGAAATTGCTGATTGACCTCTTACACCTAGGGTCAATAACGCTTTTCTCGCAGCCGGTGTCAGTATGAGCCCAAGGGTGAGTACTCCATCGTGCCGTTTGCAACACCTTGTTGCCACCCTTGCAACATTCACATAAGCTCTCTAGAAACAGAACCCTCAAGCAATTAGGCAGAACCGCTCCTGAATGTGGGCACTCTACACAAACTAAGCAACAATCTGCCTCATTCACGTACTCCACCCATTGCTTCTTCACATTCTGTCACCCTTTACCCAAAAATACGGATGTAGCAATGTAAGTGAAACATGTCAAGGCTTTGTTTGTCGAATCACGTCGGCGGCATACACCCATTGCCTGCACATACGGGAAGCGCAGCGTATCTACAGGGATCGAGAAGTTGTTCAGATCCACCTGGCTTGAACAAATGCTTTTGCACTAAGTCTGGAAAAAGCCCAACAACTCTCGAAGACCACCCAGAAGCAATTTCTCATCAAACTTTAAGTCAATGCTTTGGGTGAATCAACTGATTTTGTCTATATGACCCTCCAAGCCCAACCTCTCCATACCCTGAATATAACAAGCACCGCAGCAAGGCCAAATCCCAACATGATGCAAAACGTAGCTGATTCTGGGGCCCGAGCTGTCCCTGTGCTTCCAACCTGTCATTGGGTGGGGGAAGATCTTGCACGAGAGGTCCCTCACAAGTCTAGCAAAAACTTGACGTGTTGCACTTTTCTAAAGCACAAAGTGACCCACCACCATGTTTGGAAACCATCCTCTTGTTTTCCCACTGTCTTGTAAGGAAGAAGCGAACTAGAAAGGTTGCTCTCGAGTTCTTAAGCCCAACAGTTTCATGATCCCACGCCGATCTAAAGGCTCGGCCTTATGTTGAGACATCCTGAGGTTCCTGCAGCCTTGTTTTAAAGGTTTATTTTCTGATATGGTTTTGATATGGTTTGGATACACTTCTGATACATTTCAGTGATACACTTTGAATGGGGTCCATTTTTAGGGATACGATTTCAATACACTTTAGATACACTTTAGATACACTCCTGTCCAGAGGGTTTTCCCAGCACCCACGTCCCACATAACCCATAGCAAATAAACGTAGCATTCAACAGTGCCTGGCCCGCAACCATTATACGATCATAATGCGAGAATTGGATAGGTAGGTGGTGGCACAAGATGGAATAAGATGTTGTTTGTAAGGGGATTCTAGGTGTTCTAGGGGATCTTGATCGGGTTGTGTGAAAGCATGAAGGGATCGGGAGCGGGCTCTTGAAAGGTTATGCAATGCGGATTTCATGTAGTAATGTAGCGGGCTTTGCGCGGGGGAGGAGAAGGAGGGTAGGGAGAAGGCCCCCTGACGACACGTGGGGTGGTGTATCGCCGAGCGGAGGGGGCCCCAAAAGTGTATCCAAATCGTATCAAAATCATATCAGGAAATCGTATTGGTAGCTCATCGAAAATCCGTTCATTCTTGGTCCCCGTGTAAGGACCCCCCAGGAAACTACCCCCAAAACACCTTCCTGGGGCTCCAAATCGTATCGAAATCGTATCGAGAAATCGTATCGAAATCGTATCGAGATTTTCCTCAGTTTGCAATTGAAAATAATAGGAATTCCGATACGATTTCGATACGATTTGGAGGCCAAAAAGAGGCCCCTGAAGGGCCCCTAAAGGACCCCTGGGACCCCTGCCAAGGACCCCCCAGGAAACCACCTCCAAAACACCTTCCCGGGCCTCCAAATCGTATCGAAATCGTATCGAGAAATCGCATCGAAATCGTATCGAGATTTTCCTCAGTTTGCAATAGTAGGAATTCCGATACGATTT
>CAJNIZ010011493.1:0-10913 GCA_905231905.1 Symbiodinium pilosum | reverse complement strand
ATCCTAATATTTAGCTGAAATTATATTTTCTACTGGGGCTCCAAATCCCTGAGCGAAACCCTCATACAGATTTGGGTTCTACCTGTGCCATACCAGGAGTATACCAGTGGGTTTCAGCCTGTCGGCCTCACGCCGCTAGCCTGAATTCTCAGAAGCTTAGGGGAGTTAGGGTTTTGGGGGAGACTGAAGGATTGGCCAAGAATATTGAAGTGTTTATTGGGTTTAGGGTGTGTAGAAGGGAATACATGCACCCGGAGAAGGGGACGGAACCTTCATTCGGAGTAATTGTATAGAAGCTGCTAGAGGGATCCATTCCTCCATCTCCGTTCCCAAGTAACAACAAAGAAGGAGTTGGAGGAGAGCTGGGGCGTTGGGATTTATACTGGGTTTAATGAGTGAGGTGTGGGAGGGAGCGAAGACCCAAATCTGAACTGTGCAAGCTCAGGGCAATTAGGATTGCGGCTTCTGGGAATGAGAATGTGGAGTGTCCCCCAAGTAGGGGGCACCATTTTGGGGGTCCCCAAAAAAAGGATTGTACAATGTTGGGAAATGTATTGGTCCCCCTATTTGGGAAACAATCATGTAGGGCTTAGGGTTCTAATGACCCATTTGCTCAGCTGAACGGGCTCTGTGTAGAAGCCATACGTGCAAGCCTAAATGCTTTTATCGGAGACTATGCTATGTTCGCTGCAGCATCTTGTAAGCGCTGCAGTACCTGTGGGTTTGCATGATACAAACGCATAGCAATTCATTGCCACTCCGGTGCAACATGCGGGGTTTCCTTGCTATCCTTGCCTCTGGCATCATGCGCCCGAGCGCCCCATCTTGTAGTGTAGCTTGAAACGCTGGGGCAGGGGGGGGGGGGCCTCAGGCCATACTTCGAATGTCGTTATAATACCCGAAACTGTCCAGTGCCATGCTCTACATGGGTTTCCAGAGACCTTCAGAAGGTACCGGTTTACAACTTCCTGTCGAGCTTTCTTCTCTCGGGCAGATCTGCCTTGTCTTCTCGCACAACATGTTCAACTCAAAATGATCTTGACGTGTGCAGGGATGCCAATTTAGGATGCACTTTGCATGCTACTTGCGCCTGAGTTTCATGTTGCATTGAGGTTTCCCGTTGCGCCTCAGCACGTTCGCTTCAACTCTATTCAACCCCAGCATTTATCGTGAGCCATTGGCAGCTGTATGGCTAGAACTGGGGGATCGGACAGAGGCTGCCTCGTAGCGTCCAGTGCAGATCGAACACTAGGTAGCCCTATAGGTCCTAAAGCCCTAAGCCCAGAAACCCTCACGTCAACAGGGAGGACTGCGCGAAGACGCTGATCAAGCTAAGCGCGTGGAGAGCAGGCTGAACCCTCGTGGGGTTGAGGGCGAGCCCTAGGGCCCTAGGGATCCAAATAGCCCAAACTAGAGGTTATATAGGGCTTCTACAGGGATATATAGGGATATACTGGAAAAGAACATGGAAACTACTATTTAGGGTTTAGGGTTCAGGGCTTAGGGATCCAATTGAGCCCAGAATTGGTAATATTTACAAACTTTGGAGCCCAATGTAGGTACCTGGACCCCAAAAGTATGTAAAATAATTGCCTTAATGGCCATTATTATGGGTTTAGGGTCATTATTTTGCATACTTTTGGGGTTTAGGTAGTGTTAATTCGTATAACTTGATTTTGACAACCACCCATATAACCCATTATAGTAGTTTCCATTTTCTTTTCCATTATCCCTTATATAACCCCAATAGAACCCTAATATTACCCTATACGGTAAAGTCTGGGTGGGATGCAGAGGTTCTGCGGTGCAAAAGTGAAGGGCGTCAGCTGGTGTAACTATATGGGGATTGTCCTATAGGGTTTAGGGTTTAAGGTCTACATCTGGGTGGTTGTCAAAATTATGGTACCCATTAGGGTAATATTAGGGCTCTATTGGGGTTATATAAGGGATAATGAAAAAGAAAATGGAAACTACTATACTGGGCTAAAATATCTATATTCCTAAGACGATAAGCCAATGTATGCTTCGAAAAAAACAGTTTGGTGGTGTCCATGTGTGCTGTATGGCCCGGAATGTCAACATTACTCCAGTTCGTTGGTGTAATCCACACGTATAGATGGGACACATAGTTTTTGTGCTTTGTTGGGGGGGAACCCTAAACCCTGAAGCCTATTCTCGTAGAGGAAAGAAGCGCTGGCATCTCCTGGAATGCGGCAAACACTGATAGTTTACTGCATTCCATGTCCTGGAAAATTCGAATCTAACGAAGTTTCAGGTGGGCAGTTTGTCCCAAAAAAGCCTTACATTGCCCTGGTATAGTTCTAGTGTCCCGCATAGAAGCCTTACATAAGCCTATGTAAGAGTACCCAACTGCTAACTACCCACCTTCAGGCTCTCTCAAGCAAAAATACTGCAAACCGACATGCTACAAAAAGATGAAGTGAAGCAACAAAGAAACAACGACGGAATGTCCGAAAGACGACATGAAGAACGCAAAAGGTAATAACAAGTACATGGATATCCCACACGAGTCCTGTTTTCTTGGTCGGTTTTTTGCTGTGGCATGACATTGGGTGTAGCAATAGTCCCGAACTCTCAGAATAGATCTGTCCACCGTCGCGATTAATCCTCCGCATTATGTATTGGCACTAGGTTGGGGGTATGTATTTTCAGGGGTGGGTAATGTTAAGGAAGCGGATGAACGCTGAGCATTGGTTAATAGTGAAGAGGCCATGCACCATAGTTGCCTTGCTAGTGTGCGAAGTTCATCGTGATTCCCTCGCTTAACTTCCAGATGCAGCCCTATTAGAAATTTGTGGACAAATCTTTGTGCTGTGGGACAGGAAAGGCTGGAAGTCCAGAAAGTGGCCCGGCGAAGTGTTTCGCTGAAGCGCTCAAGGCATGCCGGGCCGACCTTGTAGGGTTTGAGGTTTTTTGGCTTAGGGTTTTCACGTAGCGTTGAGGTTTCAGGATGTAGTTTTTCATATTTGTCCTGGAGTTCGTTACCATCTAAAGTGTGGAGAGGAGAGATCTTGCGTTCCAAGAGGATGGTTCGCAATTTCGACACTTCCTCGCGGGCATTTGGGCTTACAACTAGAGGGTATGTTATATGTCTTCATGTGCCTTCTCACAACTCCAAGCGTCAGGAGAGATGGGGACCCCAATAGCCGATACAAATGATGTAGACCACGTGCAGAACCTGTGAGTTGTATGCCTGGGAAGTAAAACGCCCTTGAGGTTCTTAGCTCGTGTGATTAATGCCGATGCTGCCGAGGGATCCTATCAACTTCAGCTGTCACATGTTTAGAATCCAGCGTGATTCAACCTTGCCCAGCGGTTCCTGTGAGGTTCTTCCCTGAGTAGTACAAGCCTCACATGGTGGCTTATATAGAACAATTGTCCCAAACTCATTTCGCATTTTGAAATTCGTATAAAATGGGCCGGTATGCAGAGAGATTTTTGCAAAGCTACCTTGGAGCCCTCCGAAGACGCCCAGCATGAAATCCTGAAGCCCCAGCATCCTAGACATCAAGACGTAAGCTCCAAACACCTATAGTCCCCCTTAAGTAGAAAGACTATGGGATATGTGCGGGTCGTATTATAATATACCCAAACTATACCCCCTAAAAGCCTTTAAACTTACCTCCTAAAAGCTTTTTAAACCAAGCTCTACTTCTCATGCGGAATGACCTTGCAAGGAGTTTTCCTGCAGCGCGGCACGCTTTGACGACCAGTGCGGTGCAGCCCTTCCCTTGGCTGTTGGGCTTTTGGCCAGTGAGTACTGCTCTGGTTGAGGGTAGGGTTTAGGGTTTAGGGTTTAGGGTCTTTCATGGAGTGTTAGGTGAGCGCACAGGTGGTATCGAGAGTTTGAAGGGTTGCGGGTTTCAGGTCATGTTGCCCTCATGTAGATGGAAAAGCTGGAAAAGGGAACACGTATAGTGGACATCTCACATCATGGGTCGCCTAAATACTAGTGGCTGTCAGGACTTTGGACGTAACTGAAGCATGTGAGTGTTGGGGCGCAAGGGGTTTCCACGAGCTACGTGCTTCCTTATACAGCTCAGCTGTGGTGATAAACTCCAAAAAAAGCTCAAAGATGCCTCTCTCTAATCCTTGTGTAAGGCTGCCCCTAATCTTTTACATGGTAGGTCGTCAACTTCATAGTCCCACTGTGGGTCCCCATTGTAATACGGCCCCCAATCTCTAGGATTCCCCAAGCAGGCAAAGCCCTTAAACACTGTAACCTTCCACATCCCTAGAACCCCGTTAAAGGGTCCCCACAGGTCCGCAAAGCCTTGAGCCCGGCTGCTCTGAGGGTCAAAGGGACCACGCGGTGGATTCAGGGTTTTGGGTGTAGGATGTAGGGTTTAGGATTTAGGGCTTAGGGTTTAGGATTTAGGGTTTAGGATTTAGGGCTTAGGGTTTAGGATTTAGGGTTTAAGATTCAGGGTTTAGGATTGATTCAGGGTTTGGGGTCTAGGATTTAGGGTTTAGGGTCAAGGGTTTACGGTTTATGACGGAACGGCTGGGTGTTTGCATCGCTCTTCATGCTCAGTTGCTAAGCCCCAGGAACCTCCAGCCCGAAAGAACAACCCCCCCAGACCCTTCTGCGGTTTAGGGTTTGGGGTTTCAAGATGGTAAGATTTTGGTAACTCACCCTATGACTATCACATTAGGTCCTGATCTCGAAGGGGTGTGGGGTAAATTTTCAATTTTTCATTTAATTCTGAATTACTGGTGTAACACGGACCTTTAGACCCTGGACTGAAACCTTGAAATCATAAACCCCAATGCTCTTATACGTGAAGCCCTGAATCCTAAACTCTCAAACTTAACATGTCTATAAGCCCAAGCCCAGGCTCTGCGCAGCGAGTTCCAGCGCCTCATCGAGCAAGAGATGGATCAAAGGAGCTTGGAGGAAGGCAGCTTTCCAGGGTTTATAGGGCCTATAGGGGTTATGCATAGGTTAGGTTTAGTGGTTAGGGTTACGGCTTAGGGTGGGGTTTAGAGGGACTCTAGGGGGATATGTATAGGGGTGATGTGACCTTAGGAAGTGCTGTTTCAGCGCCCAGCAAGGCATAGGATGAAAGGGTCGAAGGAAACACTGCAACTGACCCTCCTAGTGAACTATAGTCAAAATTCCTTAAATGGGGCTATGGAGGAGTTTATATAGGGGACTACTATAGGGGTCATCAGGGGGGACACGGGGAGTTTAGACATAGCGCAAGTGCCCTAAAGTTGGGCATGCTCAGGGGGAGTTGGAAGGCCCTGCATTGTGAGGTAAGGTTTAAAATTTTGCAATCTACGTGGACTCCTCGTGAGTTGCTGCGGCTCTATCAGGGCAATTACAGCCGGGACGTACTGGCAGAAGCCGAAGTTAGTCAAGCGAAGCTAAACGAAGCGACAGCCAAACTCCAACGCGAGCTGCAAACCCCTACACAGCAACGACTTCACTGGAACTGTTGAGAAGCAACAAGAAAATGCGATGTAATCAAGACTGGTAATATAAACGCAAAAGCGCGGGTGTAAGACTTAGGGTTTGCAAAGTAATGGGAACGGGGCTCCTCACACTTTCGGACCACTTTCTGGGTGTCTTTGTGTTGCAATTTCTCTTGGCGCACGGAAGCGGACCGCTTCATTATAAGAAATCCTCAAGTTTTCGAAAATCCAGCAAAATCCCAGCATCGTTTTTATACATGTCCTATATTCCGTACTCCCCACTCATGCACATGCCAACATATGTCGTTATTGTCACTGTTTGCAATCTACTCGTATGAAGCACGGCAACGCTGAACCCTAAACCCCGGAACCTGAACCGCACCTGGAACCCCACTTGCCGACAATGTAGTAGTTGTCCCCTGCATTACTATAGGATACGTAAAGCCTGCAAAAGTGTTGGCAACTGAGGCTACACGAAAACCCCTGAGCACATAAGCCTCAGAAAATCCTGAAACTTTAAGGTCCTAACCCTGGGCCCGAACATGGGCCCCGAACTGTTCCCGGGGTCCTAACTATGGGTCCTTACTCAGATTAGTAAATAATCAGTATATACGGATTCTAGGATGAAGGCCAGAATGAAGGCCCCATACTTCCGACCTGAAACACCTAAACCAATGAGCCTTATATATATATATATGTATATGCCCATATGCCCAATACATACTAGGTACCCTTTAAAGGAATGCCGGGGGCGGCCCATAGTTCCAACCTCCGAAAATCGCAAGGCCACCTGGAAAGCTTACTCCTTGCGTTTGGTGCCACAAGAAACTGGGGAGAAGAGCTGTCCAGGCCCCCAAGGATCTAGGAGTTCGGGTTTTGGGGAGAGTGGTTTAGGGTTTTTGGGTTGGTGGATGGGCCTCAAGGTTTCAGGGCATAGGAGATGTTGAAGAGGGAGCGTATCTACGTGGACGTGGAAATTTCTTGACATCAAGGGCACCCTTCGGATTCTTGATAGTATGCCCTACAGTGTTCAATGAGCCTGTAGGGTTTAGGGTTTAAGTGCATGGATTGTAGTATCACAAGGCTCATGACATTGTAAGAAAGGCAAATCACGCGCCGCTTGGAGTGCCTCAAAATGCACCCGGCTCTCTATTGCATAATGCTTCATGACGAGCCCTGCAAGCCTGATGCCCATCTCCATGTATCCGGAAGGCTGTCTACCTGGACCTCAAAGGCAGGTAAAGCAATGGCCCAAAACCCCTAAAGTAGCCAAACAGCCAGTTATTCTACATGCTTTGGGTCCAGGTGGGTGTGTTCCATTTTTTTGACAAGCCTGATCCTGGACCAGGCTTCAGAGATCCAATGGTTGCATAAAGGCAAGGCAGGTTGAGGCATGGGAAAGAACTGCTGGCATTGGGTTTTCCAATATTAAGGGTACCTTTGTGAGGTTTGCTTATAATAAGGGTCCCCCTATTTTGGGTAATCAGTTGCCAAGATTCAGGTTTGACTTCGCCGTGCTAACCCCTAAACCCTGACCCTAAACGGCATACAATTCATGCTGCGTGCGGGCCTTAACATTCAGAATAGCTCATGGGGGCTGAGAAGAGACTTGCTCAACTCGATAAGCGCTACCGTAGAGATGAACTATAAAGTATACAACCAATACCTAAACCCCAAAAGTACGTAAAATAATAGCCCTAAACACCCAATAATAGCCATAAAGGCCATTATTTTACATATTTTTGGGGTCCAGGTATCTACATTGGGCCCTAAAGTCTGTAAACATTATGTACATACATTGGGCTATTTGGATCCCTGGGGAATTTCCTCTTCGCCGTTTGTCTCTCAAAGTGCATACTCGCCCTCTTTCGGAACACCGCACCGCCTCCAACCAAGTACGGTAGCAAGAGATCAGCATTTTGCATCTCAAGCTGAGTTCTGGGAAATGGCCAAGCGCTTCTTCGAGACAGGCGTGGCTCGGTGATGCTTTATTTAGAGTTCACGGGTAGGTTTGTCTTCCAGTGAGGTTCCTGAACATATGGCATAACCTAGCTGCCTCTTGTAAGCGATGAGGAGCCTGCACTGTCTCAATGCGCCACCATTACTGCATATGCCGCTGAAAGTGGACATGATTCACCCTCAATACGAAGTCCTTTACGCTAACAGACAGAGACAGCAATCAGATCCTTGCGCCCATCTCTATCCAAGCTCAACCCAGTAAATGAGATCACTCTGAGGAGGGTTTAGGATTGAGGGGTTAGGGTTCAGGGCGGGAATAAATACACAATTGAAGATTTGCTGTCTAGGGAAGTCTGCGGTTTGTTTGCAGTGGACGTACGCTTTGTGAACCCTAAATGCGTTGCTCGCAACAGCAAGTCCACAATTGAGAGTAAGATTCTATTTTTCTTGGCTATAGTAACTTACAACAAAAGATTTAACCTTATTTCGTTGAACCACCGAATGAACACTTCCCAGCTAAGGCATTTGCAGCAGGCAGACTCCAAAGCCATGCGCGTTCGCAGGTAATGCGCTCAGAAGTGCACCCCGGGTGCTTTCCAGGTTTCAGGCTTTCTACTACTGGTGGTAGGGATTGTAAGGAGATGGCACAAGGCAACATGCTGCGTAGTCAATTTCTTGCTCAATTAAAAGTACTTAGCGTAGGCTTATCTCGTTTTGCGTGTATATGCACGTTACCTGTGTCCTGCGCTCAAAGGATTCCAAGTTCTGCGGCCTGCAAGGAAGTTTGGCAGCAGCTTTGACACGGGGTGGAGGAATTCAAGAAGGGACACATATGAGCATCTCCAACGACCAGTTCCTGTAGGAACCAAATGAAAAACCAATGTTTTCTGAACAGAGCGCGTCGGAATACCGGCCCACGTTTTTGGACTTCATAAACGACAGGCTTAAGGTTAAGTTAAGCGAGCCACCCCAGCCCCATGTCAGGTGCGTGCAGACGGTGGTGCGTGACATCCTGCACTGCATGCAAAAGAGGAATCCTGACGCCACCAACAAGTGGAAGCAGTTCAGGCTGGGAAGTAGAATATATCATTACTATCATTATTTCTATTATTCGTATTATGCATCTCGTTTCATTTTACCATTAGGGAAAGCCAGAGAAGGCAGGAGCCACAATTCGGTGGATGAACGAAAGCCAAAGTTCCCTCAGCAAAGAGAGCTGCAGTGCTGTAGATATCCGAACTCCTGCAAAATTTCCTCTTCCGAGCAACCCTGAACCCTGCAGGGTAGCTGAGATCCGCGATCCTGAAAGCGACCTCTATGGCTACGTTGATGTCTCTTGGTTCAAGGTGTGAGATTCAGCGTTCAGTCTTAAATAGCTGCAAAGATTTTGTTCAGTGAGACTATGCTTCTAGAGGTGGGGCGGCTTAGAACTCAGCCCACAGGAAGCTTGGTAATGTTGCCCTTCAATCTTTGAGAAGACTCCCCTGCCATGAATGCTACAGGCAGCAGGGGAAGCAGATGTCGCATGTATTTCTAATCTCCTACCCCGGGTCCATACTAAAGGGAGACTAGCAGAATTAATGCAGGGTCGATACACTGAGCAGAGAGCATTCGACCGTGAAAGTTAGAAGTGTCATGAGTGAGAGACCTAGCATCTTAATGAAGGCAATCTGAGACGCGTAGGGGAGCCCTTCATCCTTTTAATGAGGAAGCCCTAACTCCAAACCCAAACCCAATATTGCAAAGCCTCACATGCCCAGAAAAATCTTGAGCCCCTTTCAAAGCCGCCAAGGTGAGGTGTTGGCCATTGATTTGCGAATCTGGGCTCACTTTACTGGGTCCCAGAGATCCTGAGTATATATGTGGCTCGGGTGCCTCCTGAATAGCACCGCAAAGAGGAACTTGTTTTTGAGGGTATTTGGGATTAAGTTTTGGGCTTCAGGGTTCGGATTGCTCTCTTTGGCGGTTAACCCTAAACCCTAAACCCTATACCCTAAACCCTAAACCCTAAACCCTAAACAGGGATTGATGGCAGAGGCTGTGGTGATTTTGGAGATCAGGGAGTACGGAGTTTATGCTACCCTTTTAAAGGTTTGGCTGCGAGGGCATATTGAGCTATAGTCTAAACTCCTTAAAGGGGCTTATTACATATAGAGGAGTACTTAGAGGTTATTAAGGGGAATACTAGGAGTCTAGACTACCCATAATGGAAAATCACATGGACAATGAAATGGTAACTACAACATACAGCACGATGATTTCAGCCCTGAACTCTAGATCCCAAGCACAGATGTAAGTTAAGAGATTCCAACCTAAGACCTTCGCTACCTCCAGTACTCTCTTAAATGGTCGTTTCCGAAGATTTGGCTGTCATGGGGTCCGAATGATAAGGCCTAGAGAATATTGGGGTTTTGATTTGGGGTCCCAATTCATGTGAATTGCCATGTAAGGCCCACATGTCGCATTCGTAGACCCTAAACCCCGCACCCCTGCTCAGGAGCTGCTCAAGGTGGATGTATCCACCCTTTCTGGGGAGGTCGCTCGGTAGGCTTTACTTTTGGTATGGGATTTAGGTTGTAGGGCTTTCTTGGTGGTTGAGGGCTTAGAGTCTTTTGGGGGGGTGAGGATTAGGGTGTATAAGCTTCAAGTTTCAGGCTGTAGTTGATGGTTGCAGAGATGATGTTTCGGCTTAGATTCAAATGGATGGATCAAGTTTAAGGTTTTTACATGTTGAAATTATCAGATGTGGCTCACACATTACCTCCAAGCCGCAGGGTGCTTCGTAGCCCGTCAACGAACATCTTCTAAGGATTCGGCGGTGGGGTAGTTGTCCCCCACAGACGCTTTACTTTGGGTACTGCCCCCACCCAGTAACAGTCTATATTAGGGGTCCTATTAAGGGCTATATATAACTATATAGATATTATCCAACTGTTACTGAGTGGGGGCAGTATCCAAGCTTTACATATAGTAGGCCGTTATATACCTCCAAGTCTTCCCTTTTAGGCGTAACGACCTGTCACTTCCCACCCGAAACTTCCCGCAACATCTTGTGCATACTGGCAACCCTGCACTCCGACCGTTTAAGGGTTTGGGGCTTAGGCTTTGGTTTAGGGTTTACGGTGTAGGGTTTAGGGTTTAGGGATGGAAGCCTAATGAAGTATTACACGCGACATCCTAAGCCTTGAGCCGAAAAGCCTGAATGCTGAGACCTGGGATCTTGAAATCCAGATCCTAACTCCAGATTCTAGACCGTCAGCCCAAATCCCAACGGCAAATCCCAGACCCTAAGCCCAAATTCTAAGCTCCGAATCTTAAGCCCTAATCCAAAGACCCCAAATCCTAAGCGCTATGTCCTAAGCCCCCGATCCTAAACCCTAATTTCTAAACCGTAAACCTCAAGCTCAAAATCCTAAAGCCCACATGCTCATCCCTAAATCCTTAACCCCCATCCTGAATCCTGAGCCCTAGACCTCAAATCCGAAACCCTAAACCCCTAAACCTCAAATCCGAAA
>CAJNIZ010011492.1:36159-63356 GCA_905231905.1 Symbiodinium pilosum | reverse complement strand
ACCTACATGGACCCTTTGGGTCTGGGGCTGCAATCTTAACTGTCTTGTTTAGCATGATCTCGTGTTCAGAAGACCCAGACCTCACCGTAAACCTTTTGAGCTTCAACTGTACAGCGTCGAACCCAACAGGCCCAGGTTTGAGGGTTTAAGATTTGGGTTTAGGATTTAGGGTTTAGAGCTTAGGGTTAGGGATTTAGGGTTTAGGGTTTGGAGTTTTAGGTTCAAAGAAAGGCAGAACAACCTAAGCCCATACACCCGAAACCATGGGCCCAAATCACTAAGCCCTAAAACCCTAAAACCTTAAACCCCAAATCCTAAGCCCTAAACCCCACACCCTAAACCCTAAGCACCCTAAAACCTTAAAGCCCTAAACACCCTAAAACCCTAAAGCCCTAGAATCATAAAGCCCCAAACCCCTAAAACCCTAAGCCCTAAACCCTAAACCCCAAACCCTAAACCCTAAAAGCTCTAAACCCCGAACCCTAAATCCCAAATCATTAAACCCTACATCCAAAGCACTAAAACCCTAAAACCTCAAATCTGTTGCGAAGGAGGAGCTTTGCAGGCCAGGGCTCTTTATCCGCTACACGGAGGGCAGGGTTTAGGGGCTTAGGGGTTTAGGGTTTAGGGTTTAGGCACGGTTTAGGGCTAGGGGCATAGGGGGTTTGGGAGTTTAGGGGTTAGAGTTTTAGGGTGTCGAGTCTACGCTGTAGGGTTTAGGGTGGATACTTAACAATCCTGCATGACATTAAGTAGCCTGAGCCTTGGGAGTTATAGCGTTACGTTATAGTACACCGAGGTTATGCAGGATTTTTACTATGAACCGTAGAACTGAGGTTGGGTACTTCCCCCCCACTCATTAGCAGCTGGAAAAATGAATACGGTAGAACTTCATAGAGTTCTTAAGATATGCCCTACTATGTAGACGAGTACTGGGCGGGGGCAGTACCCAAGATTGAGGTTTTACGGTTCGGGTTTATGTTGGTAAGGGCTTGCGGATGTACGCGGATGTGTTGCAAGCCTGGGGACTCGGAGTCCAGCCATCCTCCCTATAGGTTCCCCTTAGTTGAGGATACTTAAGGATAGAAGCTAGGGGTATGATGAAGAGAGGGTATATAGGGGAACCCAGAATAAGCTCAACACAGTCCATGTGTTTAGGTGGGTTCATGTTCGACCAGAGCACGGCCGTCATGCGTACGGAAAGAACTAGTTTGGAACAAGGCTTCCTTCAGCGACGGGGGAGGTAATGTAGTGTAGAAACTGGACAAGTTAGTCACGCAGTGAGCTACGGCAAATGGCACTCAGAAAGATCATTCTTGAAGTTCGCGCCTCTACGGACCCCACACCGTAAACTTAAGCCTCAACCTGTTAACCCCTAAGAGTCCAAGGACCCAAATAATAGGGTTTTAGTGACCAAGTACCATTCCAATTCTAGTATTTGGGCCCTGAAGCCTTAGTATTTGGGTCCTTGGACCCTTAAAGGAACCCTACCTGCTTCATCCCGTGTGTTGGCATTTGAGTCTTCTGAACTCTGAGGTAAAAGGCTGCCTCAGCGATGTTTTGAAAATCAGGGTTTAGGGTTTAGGGTTTTGAAAATCTAGCCGGAATCATAGGCCATCAGTCCAAAACCCTGCTCTGATCAAAGTAAGGCCCTGTTCAATCCGCTTAGTGTTAAGGGCTTAGGTCTTCAGTTCTAGGGTTTAGGGTTTAGGGCACGTAAAGGGGTCCCGAACGCATGGTTAAAAACTGTAAACCCCAAATTTTCCAGAGGTATGGCTCGCTTTGCAATCCCTACAACTTCCCCGGGGGCCTGCCAGGACCAACCCACTCCGAGAACCTAATTCCAAACTCGAAGCGCCAAATTCCCAAGGTTGAGGGTTTAGGGTTTAGGGGTACGGGCCCTTAACCCTGGGATCCTTCATACCGAATATATACCTTATGTTTACCCTTAAAGGTACCTAGAATCTCCCTAAAATTCCTACGGGCCCATGTTAGGGCATCAGACTTGGAACCTTTCAAAATTCTCCACCGGGGCTCTAAGGCTGAGGTTTGGGGTTGAAGGGTTTAGGGCTTTGAGGGTTTAGGGTCTAGGGTTAGGGTGGATCCAAAGCCTGGAAACACGAAACAAGATTCCAGGAACAACTAAGACCAATGCGAAGCCTTAAACGCTAGACCAGTGTTCCATCCGATACCTCGACTCCTCAACCCTAAGCTTTATATGGGGGTTTCCCAAAATTAGGGGTACCATTTTGGGGGTCCCCAAAATAAGGACTATAGTATTTTGGGGTCTATATTCGGGTTCCCTTAAATTTGGGGATACTACCATATCTAAAACACCTAATCGCTCACTTTGGGGGACAGGCTCCTGGGTAAGAGGAGCAAGTCCAACCACATTCCTGCCGCTGGAATCTACCAGAGACGTTTAGGGATTAGGGCTTTGGTTTTATGTGTTTGGGAATCAGCATTTCGGGTGCGGGGCTTAGGGCTTAAGGGTTTTATCTTTCAGGTTTCAGGGTTAGGGTTTGGGGTTCAGGGTTTTAGTATTTGTGGGTTTGGGTTTGGTGTTTATGTTGTTTTTTGAAATTTAGGGAGTGCCGAGGAGCGAATGTGCAGGGGATTGCCAACGTTACTGGTGCTTTGGGGGGTGGGCGGCTGGATGCCTGCAGCCCTTGAACCCTAAGGCATCACACTAAAGTTTAGATCCTAATCCTGAGCCCCAAGCACCCAAACCCTAAACCCTACATGGTGGTGCCCCTTAGTGAGAGAATTATATATACAAGTCCCGTAACTATAACTTCTAGGACTAATTACGTATACCCCAAATTATAACTTACGGCCCCTCCCTGCACAGTAACACCTAAACATCCAAACCCTAAACCCTAAACAAAACCCTAAAACGCTAAACCCTAAACCCTTAATCCCCAAACCCCTAATCCCTAAACCCGAAACCCTAGATAACACCCTTAAACCCTAAACCCGAAACCCTAGATAACACCCTTAAACCCTACAGGGCTATGTTCCCAAAGGGTCCATGTAGCTATATGGTATATACTTAGGCCTTAACGTAGGTATATGGGAACTGCTTTGGGCCCTAAGTATATACCATATACCTACATGGACCCTTTGGGTACTATACACTCTAAACCATAAACCCTAAACCCTAAATAGTAGCTTCCATTTTCTTTTCCATTATCCCTATATAACCCCAATATAACCCTAATATTCTATCTACTATATACCATATACCTACATGGACCCTTTGGGGTTGCCAGCTAAGGCATCCTGCGTGGCGGAAATCGAGTCTCTGAACACCGCCGGTTTGAGCCGCAAGGTGCTGGGGGGTGTACCCCTATGGGCTGTTTAGGGTTTGGGGTTTAGGGTTTAGGGTTTAGGGTTTGGGGGTTTAGGGGTTAGGGGTTTAGGGTTTATAAACCCGACTATGGGATATTAGACCTTAAGGGTACCTCTATCTACCCTCAATCCCTTAATAGGGTCCTACTAGGGAATGTTAAGGTCTAACAGCCCATAGTTGTAGAACTCCAGAAGTAGGTAAAATCATAGCCCAAAATCCCTAGAAACAGCCCAAAAGGTCGGCCATTATTCTACATACTTTTGGGTTCAGGTAGGGCTAAGGGCCGCTTACACAGGGGGTTTAGGGGGTTTAGGGTTTAGGGGTTGAGGGTTTAGGGGGTTTGGGGTTTAGGGGCTTTAGGGTTTAGGGTTTAGGTTTTAGAGGGGATTTGGGGATAAAGAAGGATAGGTGATCCTTACAGGTTTGGGTTTTTTGGGGGAGTTGGCGATTTAGAGTCTAGGGATTCTGCTTTAGTTTAAAACTGCTCAGCGCAGGTTTCTTAGCCTTCGCGCATTCCTAGCTACGATCGGGTTTCTTCGTCAGGAATGCTGCGTTTGCCATTTTTACTTTAGCGTCAGCTGCTTCAGCAAAAAAAGCTATGAAACCACATCAGCTTCATGAAGCCCTGTGGAGCTCGCAGCATGGAAAACTCTGCAATTTAGCTCCTTGCATGGTCGTTAGCGCACGAAACTTAGAGTCGGGTTTCTACACTTCTTTTCTTCGTTGCTGCGTTGCAAACCGAAACAGCGTGCGAAGAGCGCTCGAGACGCAATGACATGGAATTCAACAGCAAGAACTACGAAACCATGTTAGCTATGTTTCGTGTGCAAAGCCCTGTTAGATTTAGGGTTTGTGGTATACTGCTACTGAGAGTGTTTAGGGGTCTGGCGGTTCAGGGCTTAGAGTTGTGAGCTCAAGGTTCACGGTTTCAGGTCACATGGGTGAATTAGGAGGCTACATGATTACTGACAAATTCTGGGGCCTTGCAGAAATTAATCATATGCCGCTCCAGGAAAGGTTCATTGAAAGTGCTGAGGAAGTAGGACTTGCTACCATGCGCCTGTGTGCAAGTCTTTTTTGCGAGATTGGGCCTGCTTAGGGTTTAGGTTTAGGATTTCTGATGCCCGCGATCCAGTAGTAGACATGTGTCCTGGTGGGATGCTTTTATACCCTCCCCCTCTCAAGGGTTGTAGGCTTATAGGGTTGTACCCCTGCGTTTTTGGGATCCTTGCAAGGGACCCTAGGGGACTACGTTGGCTCATATAAGGGCGATATTAGGGCAATATGGGCAAAAACCTTAGGGGCACGACCTTACGGGTACAATCCAGGAACCCTTGACCCTCTTTCCCCCCCAATTCGGCGGAGAGTGGGGTCAGGGAGCTTTGTCCTAAGTTCCTTGACAGCAACTCAATCTTTATCATAAGGTCTAGCTAGCAGCCCTTTCTGGTAGAGAGACTGCGCAGCTTGTATCCCGAAGCGTTCATGAAGGTGCATCGTATATATTTGGGCCCCAAAGTGGTTCCCATGTCACTACTTGGAGGCCGAAGTATATACCACGTAGCTGCAGGGACCCTTTCCCAAAGGGTCCTAAGTACCCATATGGAGAATACTTACCCAAACCATAAGGGAAATTACTACTACAGAAACCATACTTTGTACCATATAGGTACTTTGGACCCTTTGGGTGTGGTCTTCATTCATTTCGTCGCCCAAACTTCACCCGCACACTTTCTTCCCTGCAGCGATATTCAGAGACTTAGAACCTTTGTTTAGGGTTCAGGGTTTAGGGTTTAGGGTTTAGGGAATTCTTGCTTCACATGAAGAAGCAGGCAAAGAAGGGCTTTCATCAATTACTGGAAACATCACAAATATTATGGTCCTAGACGCCTTGTATAATCATGAAATAGGGTTCCTCAAATGGACCCCAATATGATGTTGGCAAATGCCTAGTTTTCTACATCAATCTACCGAAGGGCTCCTATCAAGTTCCTTGTTGGCTTTCTTATGGCTTGCTGGCCGGAGACGATAGCACACTCGGTAAAAAACTACTACAGAACAACCCTAGACTTGAACCCAAAGCCGCATTTGGGCTTTGGGTGTAGTAGCCGTCTTGAAGTCCTGGTCGTGCAAGGCCTCAGCGGCCCTGTAATCCGGTGCCTTAGACCCTACACCCTAAACCCCTAAACCCTAAGTCCTAAACCCCTAAACCCTAAACCCTAAGGGTTCTAAGGGGACCCTAAGAGGCTTACTGGTACTTAAGGCGGGAATTGCTGGAGTGATTGTAGGTACTTTTATACGGGGACTATATCAGGATCCGCTGGCCACTTCCCCCTTGTCTTGCCCTTGCAAACATTAAACGCTAAATGGCACTTTCCGTTTTTGCATCATCCCCTATATGAGCCATAGTCTAAACTCCTTAAAGGGGGTTATATAGGGGATTATATAGGGGACTAGTATAGGGCTTATAAAGCGGGGATACTAGGAGTTTAGACTATAGCTCATATAACCACAAGGGTTTAGGGTTTAGGGTTTAGGGTAATGTTGCCCTCGTGCATGCGCACAGGCCAGAGTTCGAGCGCAGTTTGAATGCATCCGCAGTGCTGATGTGGTGCGAGCCCCGGCGTGCGTAGGATTCTTGCGGAGGGAGGCTACATACATTGGAGGTATATATTGGATAATGGAAAAGAACATGGAAGCTACTAGATAGGGTTTATTTAGGGGTAATGGGATCAGAAGAAGGTCCGGTGGTTGGATCCCTCTCTTTGCAACAGCTCCTCAACATAGGTCTTCAGCGTAGCACGGGCCGTGCAACCTTGCATTGTATATGCCACCAACAAATTTAGGGGGTTTCCCAAATTAGGGGTACGTTTTCGGTGCTCCCCATAATAAGGACTATAGTATTTGGGGGTCTATATTGGGGTTCCCCTATGGGGGGGAATTACCATTTGCTTATGCAAGTGATGCCACTCTGGGTCCCGAGGAACAGATCCCGCCAGTGAGCAGTGTGTGCGTGAACCCAACGCAGTCTGGAGTAAAATGCTTGGAGCAACAGGCTCGCGCGTGAATTTCACGCCCTAAATCCAAAAACCTGAATTATCCGTTGGGTTGAGGGTGTACTGACACTTAGCATTTATCAGCCCCTAGCCTAGGGATCCAAATGGGGAGTATTTGATTCGAGGAATACCATGGTACCCAATATACGGTAAGATTCTGTCCTCCTTTCGGATTAAGGTATTGTATATGAAGAATATACTCTTGATTGGTTCAACCCCCCTCACCAAAAAATCGGCTATTCAAATAGCCCATTTACAGACTTTGGGGCCCAAAGTACGTACTTACTTTAAACCCCCTATGGATAGCTAGTGGGGTAACATGCCTCAACTCAGAAAGGACCCCTGGGCTCCCGGTCTTCCTTTGTTTTTTTTTTCAATGGGGTGTTTAGGGTTTAGGCTTTGGGGTTTAGGGCGCTTTCCAAAAAAGTGGGGTCCCTTTGTGCTTGTAAGGTTGCTAGAATAAGTAGGGAGTACACTGCATTTGGATCTAACAGGCGCTCTGGGGGTTGGCAAAACACAAGAGGACACCAGGCACCCATCAGCCCTAAACCATAAACCCTAAACCCCAAACCCCAAACACTGAACCTAAAACTGTTTCCTGAACCCAGAACCCTCAGGTCATCAGCAGAGACGCATTCATGGCTGCGCGGCACTGCAAGATTATCCATCGGATATGCAGAAGGATTCTAAGATGTTGACGGTGTCCATACATATGCTTTTGATTTCCATGTGAGCTACGGACTAAAGATAGGTTGGGGGACTTCTAGGGGGATAGATGAGGGGTTAGGAGGGGACCTCTGTGGAATAAACTATAGCTTTAGTCCAGGGCTCATGTGATTCCGTAGATATGCCTGTATCATATATATATATATGTATATACCTCTTTCTGCTGATTGCGACGTGAAAGTTCTCTTCGGATGGCGCCTCGAATGTGCTAGCGCCATGTGTAGATTGTAGATCGATCAAACCTACACTGGGGCGCTGATGTCTGTAAACAGAACCCACATTGGCGATTTGGATTTTCAAGGAAAGACATCTTGACCCTGCTTTAATATACAAAGCAGGCACACCATGAAGCCACTCACTACCATGGCTCAACTAACTCAGAGGGTGCGCATCGGGGTAGATTATGCAAACAGCAACCGGATGATTGGGAAGGATCTGTCCCAAAGGGTCCATGTAGCTATATGGTATATACTTAGGCCTTAAAGTAGGTACATGGGAACCCCTTTGGGCCCTAAGTATATACCACATACCTACATGGACCCTTTGGGTATTTCCTGGTTATTCAGATTTCTACGCTACACATCAGCCGGAATCCTGACCCCAGACGTCTAAACCCGAGAAGCTATAGAAGGAGCGGGTAAGGGAAGCTCAGTAGTGTCCCAAAGGGTCCTAAGTACCCATATGGGGAATACTTACCCAAACCATAAGGGAAATTAATACTACAGAAACCATACTTTGTACCATATAGGTACTTTGGACCCTTTGGGTGTGACTTGCGCCAAGAAACCGTGTGAGTGGCCGAGGCTGTGAATCTATAAGTCTATTTGCAGCTTCCAATTCGGGATCTACGTTCTGTGGTTCAAGGTCTCAGGATCACTTGGGTCGATTTGCGCCTGACTTTCCGTCGCCTTTTAATTTCCAGTGGGAAGGTCCTCATCCAAGGTGACTTCCGGCACAAGGGGGTTGTTCTGAGGCTTTATAAGGGAGGGACCAGTTGGAATGCATCTCCTCAAAGGTGGATCCTCACCAAAACGGAAACCTACCCTATGCCTGTGGGACAAGGGCTTTTTGAACGTGCAGGCTTGTTTTCCTTCAAGCTTGTGCCTAGCCAGATGAGAGTGCAATATTCGATGTTGTTGCGGTTTATATGGGGCTGCTTTAGGGACCCCACCCTCCATTCCCTACTAACAACCAGTAAGGTTGAGCTGCCTTTCCTGGGTTGCTTTTCAGGAACTTAATTTATGTGACTATATTTGGAAAACGATATTAATTACTATATAGACCCATTATGGTAACTTGATTTAAGTTCCCTGGCATCAACCCAGTTTCTGTTGTGCCTGCGAGCCCAATTGCGGGAGTCTAAATGTCTTTGGGTTGCCACATCAGTCAGGGTTCTTCGGATGAGTTGGCTTGCGTTTCATAGTTGCTATCATCAATCTTTGGTTCATTTCAAGAAGTTATTACCATGCTCTCTCCCAAACTCCAGTATTCAGTAGAAGGCTATTTCAGTCTAGACCCCACCCTGCAAACTTTAGCTCAGATTCTGACCTGTAAGCCTTCAAACCTGCACCCTACACCCCGCATCTAAACCCTATACCCCAGAGGCGCCAAAAAAATAGACGCTCGCTTCAAACCCATATCCCGGTCCAACAGCCAAGATTCTTGCACAGCTTGCCCAGAGTAGCTTGCCGCCCCTTTCGATCGCTGCTTGCGCAGTGGCCTGCTTGTCGCTGCCGTCGGACACGAAAGTCCTCTACAAGCAGGAGAATCCGAAATGGCCCGGCACCAGCGCTTTCAAGCGCTATGAGGGCTATAAGAGGTCCAAGACGTTCGCGGAGGTCAAGCAATGGCCTGCTTGTCGCTGCCGTCGGACACGAAAGTCCTCTACAAGCAGGAGAATCCGAAGTGGCCCGGCACCAGCGCTTTCAAGCGCTATGAGGGCTATAAGAGGTCCAAGACGTTCGGGAACGCACGAGCCAACGGCGCAGGAAAGAAAGATATGCGTTTCGACTGGGAGAAGGCATGGCTCCGTGCGTCGAAGGCAAAAAGCATGAAAACCATGAAGGCCGCCAAAAAAGCACGCCTTGGCTATGTGTAGAGTTTTGCGTGGGATTGACTGGGCTCAGTGCTGGTGATAGCTGTTTTTTTCCCACATGTGTGCTGTACGCAACGAGCTGCAACAGTGCATCGTGCAGTGCTGTGAAGAGGGTGACCCGGCTGGTGGAACTGGAAGTGACCAGGCAGGCGCAGGAACCTGTATCCACGAGTTGCAAGGGATAAGGGCTCCTTTTGAAACACAGATCGGCGTTGCTTTGGAAAGCGGCTTGCGTCATTTGGAAAGCAATCTTGCGTCATTTTGGAACATTAGGATGTTAAGGGGCTCATCTTGGAACATAGGATTTTGCTCACTAGTCCAAGGCTTGCCCCACTTGCGCAGGGCTTTGAGGAGTCCGGATTTTCAATGTATATTCGCCCGAGCTGTCCAGTGTCGGCCCCATTAGCCATTAGCCCAAAGTCCTCCACACTGTGCAAGGGTCTGAGTAGTTCTGCTTTTGATGTATGGTGCAAGCTTTTTGTCCATTTACAGTAGTCCCGACGTAAGGTGCTGAAAGCCTTGAAGCCTGTACATGTTAGCCAAAATGAGAAACAAGCTCATGCATGCATTGCGTGGTAACACCACCATGAAGAGCAGTCCGCCACTAGTCTTCTATTTGGACCAGCTAATAGTTGCAGATGTCCACTCCACTTCGGAGCACGCGCAGCTTCACATTCTCAAGTTCTGAACAAATTCTACTGGAGCAGAGGCCTCTTCAGGTATCCCAACCTCTTCCTAAAGGGGTGCTGCTACCTTTGCCTCAGTTAGCCCCTCCTCTTTAGGCAAGGGCAGCAGGATTATGGCAAGCTTTCGAGGGGGAACATAGGGCCACAGGCACCGGACAATGCCCTGGCCAGGGGGGGATGGCCCAAGGCTACAAGATGGTCACCGTCTTCAAACACCTTTGTTTTTAGACCCGCTCCACCCAACAAACAACCTTACCTACAACCACACCTGACCAATCCGCCAATGATATATGGCACATTCTTAAGAAATTCTACGCGGAACGCTCAGAGTCTAGCTGAGCTTCCAAAGCATCAAGCCATTCTAGATATCTTGAGGCGGCAGAGTTTAGACCAGCTACTTCTCACAGAGACCCATTCCACTTCATATTACCAATTTAGATGTGAAGTGTTTTTCAATTTCCAATGACAACAGTATGCAGGGGTTACAGCAGTCATCTCCCCCACTCTTCTCCCCTTTCTAAGAGAAGCCAACCAGCAATCATCCAGATGTCCCCAACTCACGCTTCCAGCCTCCTCAGGTGATGTCCAACTTATTGCTGCGTGTGTCCCCCATAACAAGCTGAATTTTCAGCAGACAAGACAGAATTGCCTGTGAAATCCGTGCAGGATCTTACTACCTCCTTTGCTAGTGGAGGCCCAGCCCCTGTGGCTACAGAGGTCAAATACCTTGTGGACTACTGCTCTTAAGCGCAGAATTGACATGCCCAATGCTGGCCGCTAGCTTCTCCAAACTCCTTCGTTCCCGTGGAAAGTTAAAGCCGGAATGTATCACCCCTCCATAGTTCCCACACTCCTGTCTGGCATTGACACCGGCTCTTCGGATAACAGCATTACCGCAAACAAAAAGGTCATTGTTTTCGGTTACTCCGCAGAGTGCTTAAAACGGGGACTTCATATTACTTTAAGATATCCAACTTTCGAGTTTGGAGGGCTGCCCAAAAACCCGCTCCCTTCACAGCAAGTTATTTCGCAGCAGTTTACTCTATTTGCGAAGCCTGAAGACGCTGACTACTCCGCCTAACCCAAGCCATGCACTATGTCATTTTTCCCGGGGTACAAGACCGTGTCAAGCTCTCTAAATCCAAATTTAGAGGCCACTCAGCAAAATACTGGTTCGAGATTGTTACCAAACAAACTTTGGTTTTCCATCATCACCACTTCAACAGACACCCTGGCGAGGCTACCACGGATGTTAGAATGATTGCTAGACTTATGCAAAAAGACTGCAAGGACAGCGATAGCCTGACGACCGTGCCAAAGCGCCAGCCGGCCCTTTCTCCAAATGTACAGACAGACAGTTGGGAGCTCATGGCAAGCCTAAAACCCCAAGCCCCCACGATCCAAGAAGCTATCTTACGCTGGATCTCAAGGTTTATAACTATTTCTTCCATTGGGCCGTAAAGGCTATAGATAGTACATATTTTGTTTTTTTTTGGGATTCCGCTGGCCCTTTAAATCAGGACCCCTAAACTAACCCAAACCTTAGACACTGAACCCAAAAAACCTTAACCCCAAAACCCCAAGCCCCAAAACCTTGAAACCCTAAACCTAAACCCCTAAACCCACCTGAATGGCTCTCAGGTTTGGCTGGCCGACCCGGAGTTCATTTCCGTCCTCGAGGAGGCCGACATCGATGTAACGAACAAATCCACGCAGCCTGGCAGGGTTATTTGGGGTTTAGTGATTAGGGTGTAGGGTTTGGGTTAGGGATTAGGGTTTGGGTGTCAGGGTTTCAAGTTAAGGGATTAGGGTTTGGGGTTGAGGGGTTAGGGTTTGGGTGCTAGGGTTTAGTGTTTACGGCGTAGGTTTTAGGGATCACGGTCTACCGATCAGGTGGGTTTTAGGGCTTAGAGTTTAGGGGTTTCAGGGTTAAGGTTCACGAAACAGGGTTTAGGGACTAGTGTCGAGGGTTTACGGCCTAGGGTTTGGAGTATTAGGGATGCGGAGTTGGGGTTTAGGGCTTTGGGGCTTGGGGTTAAGGGCTAAGGGTTCGTGTTTAGGGTTTGGGATCTAGTGCTCAGGGTTTAGGGCTCCGGGTTTGGGAAGTAATTCCACGGTGGAGAACCGAATGGAACCGACATGTTCACAAACGCCACTTTCTTACTGAAGACCATCGCCCATCGCCCCTTGGAGTAGGTCCTTGCGCTTCTTTTTTCCTTCAAGCAGACGTCTGAGGATTTACGTCTATAGGTAACCCTAAGGGTCCAAGTAGCAAATAACCATATACACACCCAAAACATGTCTTGCAATGACTCGTACCAAAATCCCGATGGGCCCTGAGGGTAAGGGTTGAACGTCCTTTAATGACGCCTACTCTTGGGCCCGAACTTTCGTAAATGCTGCTTGGGGCTGTTTGGATCCCCTGGCAGACGCCCGAGGCTCTTCGACATCATGGATGCGGCAAGCTGCCCAGCCACCAGGGAGGGTAGAGTCATGTGAGCTATATACCAAAATGTGCGTTATAATGCTCCCGTATATAAATATACATGTATATTATATATATATATATCTCTCTCTCTCTCCCTCTCTCTCTCTCTCTCTCTCTCTCTCTCTCTATCTCTCTTTGATTCTAGGGCTGCGGGTAGCCATGGTCCCCAAATGTCGGCTCCAACCTGCTTCCTGAATCCTAACCATGGGCGGGTTTAGGCTTTGGGGTTTAGAGATTGGGTTTGTATGGCAGTATTAGGCATACAGGAGGTAGGACCACAAGATTAAGAGCCCATTCGAGGGGCTCATAGTTCCAGCCTTTGACGTACTAAATGGGTCGTAGAGATACATGGGGATTAGCGTGCGGGGACAACTAGAGGTGAGGCTGGTTACCTTCTAGATTGGAAGTTATGGCTAACAGTTATGGCATTACAGTGAACTACGTCGTGCAAAATGTTTAGCATCATCATTAGACTTCCCTTGAAAGATCTTGCTAGGATCTAGACTTCGCTCATAATTATTCCAGGAGCGGCCATATACAACCCCACAGCTCAGGGTTAAGGATTCGTACTTCAGCGGAGGCCCAATACAACCCCATAAATTCAGCGCATAGGGCTTGGACTGAAGTTTAAGTGTTTTCCAGAAGTGCTCAGCAACAAAATGTGGGAGAATGCTTCCCCAACCCTTCAGCACTTGTTGAGCTTGAAACCGTAAGTCAAACCTAAACCCTAAACCCTAAAATGCCCCAAACTCCAGAGGCCCCAAACCCCAAACCCTAAAACTTCCTGCGAGATGGGACCAAGGCGGCAAAGTGAATTAGGGCTTAGAGGCTTGGGGCCTAGGGTTCAGGGTTTACCCAAGGGCTCCTGCATAGTTCCTTTTGGAGTCTGCTATGTTGTCTGTAGGGGATGTTGATACATTTTTTTGAAATGGAACTGCATAGTATAGGAGGCTCTGGGTAGGGTCTAATTGGGTTCACAAACCCTGAACCCTACACCCTAAACTCCTCGGTGAAGTTTACTTGGAGGCTCAGGGGAGTTAGAGCCTATTTATAGCTGCGCTTACAATCCTACTTATACTTCCCCTGAATGGCCTTATCGGGTTGATAACCCGAGTTATAAGTAGGCGCCAGGTCCCATAAACCTTCAGGTATTCTCCCCCGATTCGTGAGTAGTTGTATCTTTGGGTAACCCCCAGCGATCAACAGTAGGTCTCTGGCGGTCTTGCCACATGAGCTACAGTCTAAACTCCTTGAAGGGGTTATGTAGGGTATTATATACAGGAAGATTGTAGGGTTTAGTAAGGGGGATACTAGGAGTTTAGACTATGGCTCACATGAGTGTCCCCAAAACCTCAACCACACAGAACCCTGAACCGAGAACCCATCCACATGGTCGATGTAAACCCTAGATTTGGCTCTAGCTTGCCCTCCATACAGCAGTCGAGTATCCTGGGTTTAGGGGCATAGTAGGAAAATACAAGGATCTCAATAATCCCTTGTGATCACTAGTAGTGGGCTCTCCCAGAAGGCAAACCCTAAACCTGATCAACCTAAACCCTAGAACCCGAAAGCCTAAACCCTAAACCCTATAAACCTGGACCCTAGAACCCCAGACCTTATAACCCTAAACCCTATAAACCTCAACCCTAGACCGCATGTTTGGCTTGGCATTTTTTTTGCAACCATTCCCTAAGGAGCGGTTCATACAGCAAATAGCCCAAGAAACCTGGCCTTGCTTAAGACGTCAAATCCTTTACGTACACAATCCCAGTTTCCATGTCATCTTCCAGTGTCTTATCCACATTATCTTCCATGTCCCTAGAACCGGAGAGACCCTGCAACTATCCTCCGAGCCTGGCTTGGGTAGGGTTTCAGGGTGTAGGGTTTAGGGTTTTAGGGTAGAGGGTTTAGTGTTTTGGGGTGTAGGGTTTAGGGCTTCAGGGTGTAGAGTTTAGGGTTTCCACCTAGTAGTCGGGAACCCAACAGCCTTGTGTAAGGTGCCTGGATGGTCTAGGCTTATGGCTTTCGAACCATAATTTGCTGGGTTGCGTGCGGTCAAGGAACTTAAGCTAAGCCGCTACAATAAGTAAACCTTAGAATTTACTTTATACCCATGTATTATTTTAACTTAATTTAAGTTCCTCAACAGCAACCTACCCTAAACACTAAACTCTAAACCCTAAACCCCTAAACCCCTAAACCCTAAACCCTAAGCAACATGGTCCTAGATCTCTCTCTCTCTCTCTCTCAGGATATGGGCGGTTCCCTGAGCACAGAAGAGGCGACAGGGCAGAATTTGGGGTTTAGCGCCTAAACTTTGAGCCCTAAACCTTACACCCTATTAGGGTTATATTGGGGTTATATAGGGATAATGGAAAAGAAAATGGAAGCTACTATTCAGGGTTTAGGGTTTGGGAGTATAGTACTCCTTAAGTAGATAGAATATGGCTTTGGGTATATTATAATAAGATCCCCATATACCCCCATATACTATCTACTTAAGGGGGGCTATACCCCTAAACCCGAAACCCTAAACCCTAAACCCTTAGGGGGATGCTTGTTTGTGAAGGCTTTCAGCGTTAAGTTGAAGGCACTTTGGTCTGACTGTAAGAGTTCAACTGCCAGTCCTTCATACTGTTGATACTAAAACTCCTGCATGACATTAGTATACTACAGTACCATTATTCCCAAGGTTTAGGGTATTTAGGGTCATGCAGGATTTTTAGTATCCACCGTAGGGCCATCTCGAAAAGCAAGAGTCTTGTGATGGCAGACCCCTGTGAGTGATAGCCAAGTTCTCTTTGTTGGAGGATGTACAAGACGCATCACGGATAGGTTGTGCCTAAAGCCCGAAAACTTTTAATGTCACTCAAGAAGCCATTAGTGTTCTTGCTCAACAGATAGAAAACCCATGAAAACCCTAAACCTTTAAACTTTGGGCTGTGCGCAGAACCCTGTTCTTTGACCTCATCATTTGATGTTCACTGTCATTGTTGCTGGCTACAGACGGCTTACGGTTCAGGATCATGTTTGTCAGTGCTGAAAACCTGAAACCCCAAAGCACTTGCAAAGTGCTCGCGACCCCACAACCTCAAGTGCATTGTACAAGGGCCTCAGTGATGTTACAATAGTTAGTTGTTGTACCAATATTGCTCCAGCGATGGAGAACCACATAGAAGAACACATAGAAATGGAATGATGACCCGAAACCCTAAACGCGGTCTAGGGTTGTGTTACTTGGGGATTTGTAGGAAATGCTGGCCAAGATTATGGTCCTGGAGTCCCTGGACCAGTTATGGTATAGGGTACCTTAAGCAGACCTCAACATGATGCTGGAAAGTATTTCGGCCCCTGTAGAATGCCCCTAGATCTTTTCCATGTACCTATGCCTAGACCGTCCATCCCCTACAAAATACCCACTATCGGGGACCATATACCCCAATTTTCCGTTACCTAAACCCTAAGGCTAAGTTGGGCAACCCGAGTAAGGAGGGTCCTGGTAAGTCCTGGTCACACTGACATGCAGGTCTTCCGCGGCCTGATGCAGCTGAGGGGACCCGTTTCCAAGGGAGTTGCTCGATCCGCACGTTCAGACGGGCGTCGGAAGCACAAACCCTAAGCCCTTTAAACCGCAAACCCTAAATTTTGGACCTCACAAGCCCTATCCCTAGACCTGTAATTACAATGAAGCTCGTAACCTTTACTGGGTCAATGTTATTGGGATCCTTTATATATTTTGGGTATGGGATTCTTGATATTTATGTAAAAAGCCCTGTTCTTCCTAGTGTAATGTGGGCTAACCCTAAACCCTAAAGCAGCTATTCAAGCTCCTGGGGTCCAGGTACCCAAATAGATGGGGTTTGACGTCCCAAATATCATTATATCGTATCCATAAACAGCGGAACCGGGGGATCCTAATATAGACCCCATTACTAAGACATTATTATAATCCTTTTCATGGGGAACTCCCCCCAATTTTGTGAAGCCGCCATTTAGATTGCAGTAATTGGTACCTGAAAAAATTTAGGTACTTAGACCCTTCCCTAAACCTTAAACCCCAAACCCTAAGCCCTGAACCCTATACCCCAAACCCTTAACCCTAAATCCCGTGTCAAGGGTGGAGCAGGGCCAAGTGAAGTGTGTCCATTATTTATTAGGGTAATATTGACTGTAGCTCATATATCCCTAGCTCTATTACAGTCATATGATAGTTACGGGGTCCTAATTTTTGGGGTCTGGGTTGCCAAAATCCTTTCATTGGGCTTCAGGACTCAGCGCCTTTTTCATCATTCCACACAAACCCAGACCCCCAAAGGATCCAAAAAATGGACCCCCCCCCAATCTGAACCCATCGCTACATTGGGGAAACTGGGGGATCATTAGGGGGTTCCATTGTTTGGATCCTTTAGCCCTATAAACCCCTAAAACCTAAATAGCAGTTTCCATGTTCTTTTCCATTCTCCACCCCAAACCCCATAAGGGTCTGGGAAGAAGCCACAACTTCCTTCTCCAAGGATATCATCGGCATGAGCCTCCGCGTCACCCACATCGCCCATCTTGTCCCTCGGTTGCTGGAGAACTTAGGTGAGTAGTATTTTATTTGGGGATACTATAGTACCCATTAAAGAGTAAGATCATATCCTCCTTTTGGGGCCTAGTATTTTATATAAGGAACAGTACCTTACTAGGTTCAACCACCAAAAAAACACTACTCAGGTGGAGTTTTTAGACACTAGCCGTGAAGGGAGAGTTTGGGGTTGAAGGGTTCAGGGTTTACGGGTCATGGTTGTGGGGATCCGGGCTAAAAGTTTTCGGTTCGCGTGAAAAACTACTACAGCGGCCTAAGAATTACCAACATGACGGCCCCAGATTCCTTCTGACGCTATAACCCTAGAAGCCCAGGTACCCATATAGTAGGTTCTTGGGTTATAGATAGTATAAGTTCATATAGGGACCCAAGGACAGGGACCCAATGTATAGGTAACTGGGCTTCTATCAAGTAGACCTGAAACATTTGATGTTGGTGAATATTTCGGCGTCTACAATACATTGCCCCTATGCCGCTATATACCCCCTACATAAATCGCAGTTTACATGGCATTTGCCGTCTCCATTTTCGTAGAGTGCTTGCAACGTTTCTTCCCGGTGGTCTTATCTCTGGAGATGCTACGCTTAAACGTTTAGGGGGGACTCTTGCGCCACTTGGGATCCCGAAGCACATGTTCGTATTGGGGTATAGGGTATATAGGCGGTGCAAGATGTCCTGCGTCCACAGTAAGACTCCCAGCAGAAGAGGCAAGAGTGCACCTCCTTTGGACACATGCGTCGTTCTACACGGTTTGACATGTGACCTTTCGCTTTGAATTTCCCGGCCTCGTGTTACTGGTTCTTAATTAAGGTGCTGGTCGCGGTTATTCGGCGGCTTTATAGAGATTGTTACAACCTGGACCCCAAAAATATGTAGAATAATTGCCTTTTGGGCTATTTTTAGCGTTTTTGGGCGATTATTCTACCTACTTTTGGGGTCCAGGCAGGATCCAGTACATAAGCAGTTCATTTCCGATCTACAAGGATCAAGTTGCAGGAGGAGTCATGCGGTCCTCGCACCTTGTGGGCTGCCCCGCCTGAGCCGTTTGAGGCTTCTCAGGTGCACGAGGAAGCAATTAAAACCCAAGCCGTCAAGCATTGTGGTAGATGTACTTCCTGCAAGGAAATCAAACCTTAAACCCTAAACCCTAAGTTCTAAACCCTAAACCCTAAGCTGCCCAGCGCTTCTACGCTTGGAGTTTCGGGCAGAGGGTTCAGGTCTTACCACATTGTTGCGAGAGGCAGTGCTGCACTGGTTTTCACTAGGGCAGGAAGGACCGGCTTGCAAGCGTTATTTGGGTGAGGGGTACCTCAGCACCTTCAAAGAGGATATAAGGGTTTATCTAGGGGTGATATAGGTTTACATAGGCTTTAGAGGCTCCCCAAAATCAGGGGTACCTTTCTAGGGCTGCCCATTAATGATTATCGTATTTGGGGGTCTATGCGTGTTCCCCTCTTTAGGGAAGCTACCATACGATAAGGGAATATATACAGGTACTACTGTAAGGATCCACTGCTTCATTAGCACTGGGGCTCTAAGTCTCTACCTGAACCCCAAAAGTAGGTAAAGTAATAGCCCCAAAACAGTAAAAAAAAACACAAAAAGCAATTATTCTACATACTTTCGGGGTTCAGGTACATACAGCCTACATCGGGTCCTACTAAAGTCTGCAAACAGTAGCCGCATTGGGCTAAACCACCATAGCGCAAGGGTCTCCCCTAGCTGAACCCTTATGCCCTGAGCCCCTTCCCCTGCCAGACCCATCTAAGGCCCTTAAGGCAGCTACATGAGGTGAATTACCATGCAGGGAGCTTACACAAGCCGTATATACTCCTTATATAACTCCCCATGGTCCCTATATACCCCTCATATACGCTGTATATAAACTCCTCCCATTGAAGCTCCCCTCATGTAGTTTGTCTTAGGACCCGAAACCCTAAACGCTAGACCCTAAACCTTGTTAAGGGCTTAGTGTTCAGGTTTAGGATTTAGGATTTACCAAAACCCCGAAAGTATGCAAAATAATAGCCCCAAACCCATAATACCAGCCATAAGGGCCATTATTTTACATACTTTTGGGGTCCGGGTAGGGCTCATTTAGGGTTTAGGGTTGCAACTCAGGTGCAGGAATCCTCACAGGCTATCGGCGCTTCAGGGCACAACCTGCTGAACTCGCAGCCGGGATGGCACATTTGGCTGCTTCAGGATTTAGGGGCTCTACCCCAAAGGGTCCATGTAGGTATATGGTATATACTAAGGGCCCAAAAGGGTTCCCATATNNGCTACATGGACCCTTTGGGTACCTGAGCTTCAGAACTATCAGGGGATATATGTGTATATCGATTATATATATATAATACGTATGCGTATATATGTACATACATATGTACATATATCTATATATGAATATAGATATCGATATAGGGAGGTATAGGGGGACCTATTAATGAAGACGAGCGCTCCAAAAACACGTAGAACCAAGGCCTGTTGGACTATTTTTATGGCTTTTCAGCCAGTATTTTACTTGCTGCTGGGTCCAGGTAGAGAGCCTTTTTGTGGACTGGGTTTAGGGTTTAGGGCTCAGGGTTGGCAGGCCTCAGAGATGTGGGGCGTAGAGCCCTCAACCCCAAGGGTAGTGATGAGGTCTGGTTCCGCTTGAGCAGGGACACATGCATTTTCGTGTGGCGTGGGGTCCAGGGATAAGGGATAAATGTTCATTTTTGGGGCTTACGGCTTCCAGATCTGGACTGGGTTTTAAGGTGTTAGGGTTTTAGGGTTGAGGACTAATTTAAGGGTCTACCTAGACCCTCCAATGTAGTTCCTTTTTGGGTTTGGTATGGTTTTTGGGTTAGGACTCTTACTAGGATTGGAGGCTCTAGGTATTTCTTCCTCCTTGAGAAACTGCTACTGCCGCTTTGGTCCACTCCACCATTGACTAGCAGAAGCTACGAAGTGTCAACTGCCTAGCGTTGAAGCTCAAATATTATCCGCAGTATCCCCTCAGAAGACTCATATGGTAATTTTCCAAAGACGGGACCCCAATATAGACCCCAATATACTATAATCCTAGTCTGAGGAAACCCCTATATATTGTAGAACAGTATAACCCAAAGCCCTATTCTAATTGTTTACTTTTCCGGATAGTTCATCCGTGCCATTGCTGCGAGAATGGACCCTGTCCCCACTTCCCACAAGGACTGCCTTGCCTACAAGCTCACATTTTAGGGTTTGGGTTTTAAGGTGTTTGTCGCATTTTGCACTGTCCAAACTTGAGCTGCGTAGTTCTGAGCAAAGGCCCGACAAACTCGTAGACCCTTCAATCCGCAACACAGCACAGAAGCCAAGCAAGCCTTACATATCCAAACCCTAACCCTAAGCCCCACACCTCCGAACGTAAGCCTGAAAATCTAAACCCATGCTCCTGAACCCTCAAGCCTCAATCCCAAATCGTTAAATGGGGGTTTCCGTATATGAGGGGTCCTTGGCCGGGGGGGCTCCCGTAGACAGGATTGGGGTTTAGGGTTAGCCTCAATTTCTGGAAGTCCGGAACCTGAACCCCAAGCCCCAAACCCTTAGCCCCAGATCCTTTGTCCTAAACCTTAAACCCTAAACCCTTCACCCCAAATCCTTGGTCCTGAACCCTGAACCCTAAGCCCTGAGCCCCAAATCCTTGGACCCAAGGCGCCGGATCTCGTACACCTCTGACATCTCGGCGATGGCCAATGAGAAGTGCTAAGGGATCGCCACCTCAGCCCATGACCCCGCAAGCTTTGGGTTTTTAGGCTTAGGGTTCGGGTTCAGGGTTTAGGGTTTAGGGTATAGGGCTTTGGGTTCAGGGAGGGTTTATAGGGTTTAGGATTTGGGGTTTGGGCTGGTCCGGCAGGCAACCTGTAAACCTTGTTGGTCTTCAACGCGAACCAAATGAGCTGTAGTTTAACCTCCTGAAAGCGTGGTTATTTAGGGGACTATGTAGGGGGAAATTTTGTAGGGTTTACTCAACGGAATACTAGGAGTTAAGACCATGGCCTATATCGTTTAACATTGGGGAAGCTCGAGATACTGTGCACTGCGCACCTTAACTTTGCTATCTTCATACAGGACCTTACTCTGTGGCTCCATGTACCCAAATGATGGGGCCTCAGGTCCAAAATGCTCTAATTCAAATGGTTTTGGGTACCTACAGCCCTAATTTTTTGGGCGCTCGGACCTTTAGGACCCAACACCCTGAACCCTAAACCCTGAATCCTAAACCGCGCTAGTGCTTCGGATGACAGAGAGGTCCGACAGGTGTATGATCTGGGGGTTAGAATCCACAAGTCCCTGTGAACCAGGACCTTCCTGGTATTCTTAATTGGGGGTATATGGCCCCAATAGTAGGTACTTAGGCCCTAATAGAGTGCGGGAGGAGGGTCTAGGAAGAATGAGGCGTCATGGCAAACTGCAGTATTTAGGACGGTTCATGGTTTTTACGATTTGCCAATCATCTGCATTATACCAGAACCCCAAACAAGCCATAGTCTTAACTCCTAGTATCCCCCTTAATCACTCCTACAGTAGTCCCTCCTATGTAATGCCCTCTCTAAGCCCTTTAAGGAGTTTAGACTAGAGCTCTTAATGAAGTAACTTACATGGGCGCATGCTGCGGGCAGAGGCAAAAGACAAGCTTTTGCCTAAGGGAACAGAGGTCGGCGATTCTTTGAATGCTGTTTTCTCTGACAGTGGAGTGGCATAGGGGATATGGGGTTTAGGGTTTAGAGCTATGATATAGGGATCCAGGGAAGTACAAGCCAGGTGTAGGCTCTACTACAATAGTGTTTAGAGTTTAGCGGAGTTGATAGTGTGAGTAGGGTCTAGAGGATCTTGTGGGCAAGGGGCTACGGTTCAAAGTCTAAACCCTAAGCCCCTAATCCCCAAACCCTAAACCTTAAGTAGAAGCAGCCTGAACCCTAAGCCCCCAAACCCCCCAACCCCTGAACCGGGGTAGCGTGACAGTGGGTCATCATGCGCCTTAGGACTTAGCGTTGGTTAGCTAGGGTTTAGGGTTTAGGAATGAAGGAATGGATCCTTACAGTAGTCCCTATATAACCCATTATAGTAGTTTCCATGTTCTTTTCCATTCTCTCCAAGCCCTAAACCTTAAACCCAAATCCTTAAACCTTAAACCCTAAACCCTTGAAACACAATTACCTAAACCTTAAAGCCTAAACCCTAAACCCTAAGGAGTAGTTTCCATATTCTTTTCCATTCCTTCATTCCCAGCTAACTAAAGGTGCCTTAGGAGTGACAGCAACTGCTGCGTGGCCGGATTTTGAGACCCAATCTCTGTCACTCACGCTTCAGGGTGTCAATTAGGGTTTAGGGTTTAAGTTCTAGGCTTTTAATTCGGTTTAAGGTTCAGGGTGTTAACTAGCGTTTACGGTTTAAATTCTAGGGTTTATTTAGGGGTGTAGGGGGTTTCCAGGCTTGCTGGTTTTAAGGCGCGTATGGCAGGGGTTATATGCGGGTTTAAGTGGTCTAGTTGGATGTAAGAGTTCGGGTCTTGGGTTGTCGAATACTAAGGGTCCGAGGACGCAAATAAAAGGGTTTTAGGGCCCTTCTAATATCATAGTAGTTGGGCCCTAAAACCCTATTATTTGGGTTCTTGGACCCTTAGGGGAATACTAGTGGTCTTTTTCGGGTTTCCCATGTTCGGGATTAGAGTTCATTCGATGGGGACACTGTTGCTGCCGGGCAGAGCGTAGAACCTCATCTTTGCAAGCGCATCTTTCATGGCAATCCTGACCTATGGCCTATCTATTGCATGGGATGGAAGTTGACGTGGCAAAACGGAGCTTCAATTTAAAAGGTTCTGGCATACCATTGTGTGTGGTGAGTACTAGTTGTAATTGAGTTAATTTATTAAAGCAACCCGGAACCTCCAGATATAAAGCTTTGCAGCACTGGAGCCCCTTGAAAAGGCACACTTCTGACGCTTCTTGAGAATTCGTGGTCTCATGACACGGGGAGAACAGCAAAGATCGTGAAGTGAACCTTCGGTTGGCCTTGGTTGCTCGATCTGTGGTGCCTAATGTGGAAGCTTGAGCGATTGGTGGTTTAGGGTTTAGGGTATAGGGTTTAGAGTTCATGTTGTTGGTTGTCAAGATCATGGTCCCCTGTTAGCACAATTCGCCCACTTGTATTTCGGGCAACCACAAAGGGACCTTGGTTTTGACCACCCTCCATTTATAAATGTATACATATACGTATACCGTGTACTCATTTCATGTATCTTTTTGGTACAGCCCTTGTGTACTTGTAACTATCTCTGCATGCAACAGTAGGTCCACAAAACATCTCAACACCCATCAACCTGGCAAAGCCTAAGCAGCCCTAAAACACTTTCGGGTTCAGGTTGCGCCCCATCATCCTGTTCCAATAATTTCGGTCCTCACCGACGGTTCAGGGTCGAGGGTTTAGGAGAGATGTTCGAAGAGTTCCGATGATAGGGGAACATGTTTGGCAGTTCGTGGAATTAAAGTTGCCAGGGTTTATCTTGACTCCTAACAGTAGGTATACGGTAAAAGTTCTAGCCTCAGATCCATAAACATTGCCAAAAGGCAATTTCCTACATACTTTAAGGGTTTAGGATTTAAAGGATGTAGAGTCCGGGAACCTCAGTCACACATGATGTATTTCCCGTGAGGAGCTGACAAGGGAAAAGGTAGTACAGGGTTCCCTCTATGTCCGTTCTTAAGTAACACATCGCCTTTTGTGCGGTTAAGAAAGGTTTGCAATACCCCCCACCGTCATGTTGGGGAAATTTAGGAAGCGCTGTAAGTAACGGAGCCTAAATAGCTACCAATATTATGGTCCTAGATGCCTCAAACCCTAAAACCTAAGCCCCAAAGCCAAAATTCTTGACACCCCAACTTGACCTCAAATGGTAATTGTAATTATTCAGGCCCCTCTAGTAAGCTTAATCTCCCTGAGCTTTAATTGCATCTGCGTTGTCATTCCACGTAGCCTTACATGGTCCCCTAAACCCCAAAACCCCTAAACCGCAAACCCTCAAACTACCCCAAAGGGTCCATGTAAGTATATGGTATATACTTAGGGCNNNNTACCATATAGCTACATGGACCCGTTACAATACTTCATAGCATCAGCCGATTACACATCTCTCCAACAAGGAGAGTTCTTAGGTTTAGATAACCATAATTAAGAGGAGCCTAATTAGGTTAGCTGGTAGGGGGTTAGGGTTTAGAATCTCCCCTTAAGTAGATAGAAGATGGGGTCTATGGGGATCTTATTGTAATATACCCAAATCCGAATTCCACTATCCCAAAGGGTTCATGTAGCTATATGGTATAGACTTAGGCCTTAAAGTAGGTATATGGGAATTTTTGGACCCTAAGATATACCATATACCTAGATGGACCATTTCTATCTACTTAAAGAGGGCTATAACCCCAAACCCTAAACCCTAAACCCTATAATATACCCAAATCCAAATTCCATCTACTTAAGGGGGACTATAGGCTTTAGGGTTTAGGTAGGCCAGTCTGAGCACTTCTTTCATGCAAGGGGGGCCAGTTCTGTCGGCGTCTTTGTCGCAGAAATCCCCAGCCCAAGCCTTGCGTTGCCAAACGTCAAACCCTAAACTCTTAATTCCTAAGCCCTAAACTCTAAACCCTAAACCTTGGGTACTGCCCCCCCCCCCCAGTAACAGTCTATGTTAGGGGTCCTATTAAAGGCTAGATATGACCATAGTATAATTGTTATCCAATTGTTCCTGAGGGGGGGAAGTACCCAACCTAAACCCTATAAAGTCTAAACCCTTAATCCTAAACTCTGAACTCTAAGTCCTAAGCGGAGAGCAATCAACCGCCTCTTCCAGACCCCAGGCAAGGTCAGGGGTCCCTCATGGTGCTGGCTGTTAGTGTAGGGTTTAGGTTTTAGGGTTTAGGATTTAAGGTCAAGGTTTTAGGGTTTAGGATTTAAGGTTTAGGTTTTAGGGTTTAGGATTTAAGGTTTAGGTTTTAGGGTGTAGGATTTAAGGTTTAGGTTTTAGGGCTTAGGTTTTAAGGTTTAGGGCTTCGGTTTTAGGGTTTAGGGTTTAGCGTTTAGGGTTTAGGGTTTAGCGTTTAGGGTTTAGGTTTTAGGGCTTCGGTTTTAGGGTTTAGGGTAGGGATATGGGGGGTGTTTCCTAAAATTAGGGGTACCTTTTGGGGATCCCCAAAATTATGGGGATATGTTACCCCAATAGTGGGGAATCAAATGGAAAAGAAAATGGAAAATGAAATGGAAACTGTGATCATAAAGGGGTATATAGCCAAAAAGTTCTGGACCAGCCTCATAACAACATCCAGCACTTACCGGGTGAGGAGAACAGAAAATGCAAAGTAGGTGTCCATACATTCTATCCTGCAAGGGACTTGTGCACGGCGAGTGGAAAAACATCGCTACGACGCTGCGATACCATAGTTACCATTGTGAGTATCAGAACTGTTGTGTCTGTACTTAGAGTCTTAGAGGTTTGCGTGCTATCAGAAATACAGATTCGAATAGCAACAAGCTTGCTAAAGCAATGCTCTTAGAAAAAAGTGTTTATGTCCTTGATGGTTGTTCGTTGCACCTATGAGCTCTAAGCCCGAGTCAGTCCTAACTACTTCAGAGCAGGGATTGAGACAGCTCCAGAGCCTCGTTCAACTCCTCCTCGGAGTTGGCCTGCTTTCGATCGGATTCACTAAGCCCTCAATCCCAACCCCCCGGGTGCATGCTCAAGGTTCAGCTATTCTGTCTGCGAGCTGAACGTTCCCCGTTGCAGTTGCTGCGTGTGCTGATCTACCACCCTTGTCTGCATCCAAGGCGGGCAAACTGCACAGCTAGCAGAGATGCTGAAGCGGTTTCACCGGATTAGGGACATGCGTCGCTTGGAGGTTGCGGCAAGTGGCCAAGAGCAAGGACGAATTCGATCCACCAGAGCTGTTTTGTCGCATCTTTGGGGGTTCATTTCCACGTTCCTAAGACGGCCAGCTAAGCTTCGCCAGCAGGGGGGTGGGGGGGCATTCGGTTTAGGGTTTAGGGTTTAGGGGCTCTGCTGTGATTTCCATGGCATTTATCACAGAGACAGGATGACTTCGACTACACCATCAGCTTTTGAAGTCATCTTCGCCACCGCCTGTGGCAAGAATCATGATGTACTAAGCATGTGAGACCCTGGAAATGTGTTTGTTTTGAGTACGGGCAATCATGCAGGAATGTGCTCAACAGGGGTAGAACAGCAATTATATGGTGATGAGTGGTGGTAGTTGTCGCATATGAAAGCCAAGACCTGTCCTGCCTGCGCGGTGAGAATACGGCAGTCGGTGCTAGGAAACACCTGGAGCTTGGCTTCTGCACGTACAGCTGTTAAGGAGTTTAAGTCAAGCCATCCAACTGTGCAAATCTCCATCTTCCAGATGCTCCGTGCAGGAGGCACTGTTGTTGCCGAAGTGGGTTGCTACTGCAACGTGAGACGAAAACGGAAATAAATCCTGAACTGAGGTCAGCACCTGTCCTTTGTCTGTCAACGCCAGCTTTGCGTTGCAATCTTGGATTGGGGTGTGATTTGAGGCTGGCTTGGGTAGGTGAAGCAGCCAGTGCACGCACGCAAAATGTCATGAAGCATTGTACTACTTGGCAAAGTCCGACAATAGCAAGTTGAAAACCTCAGTTTGGTTCAGAGACTCTGAAATGCATGACAAAAGCTCGCAATCTTGCCTAAAGGACAAGCGTCCCGAGCTGTTGAGCTGTAGAACTGTGGTCCCTGGGTATCCCTCATCATTAACTTGCAGGATTCCCGTGCAATGGTCTGGCCCAGGCAGTCCGTGAAAACAAGGCCTAGAGCCCAGAACCGCCTTCCCAGCATGGAATTCCAGCCCTGGCAACTGCTCATAGTATATGGTAATTTCCAGCAAAAGTAGGGGGATCCCAAAACAGACCCCAAAATGCTATAGCCCTTCTTATGGGGACCTCCCAAAACGGTACACCTAAGCCTGGTCAGAGCTCCTAAAAGCTGTGGCCGTAGCTTGTACGGATCTGCGTGATCACTGCGCCACCCTTGCCTGCATTCTGGGCTCGCAAAATGCCTTTACTCTGAATCCTCCATTGTATAGGGATAATGGAAAAGAAAATGGAAACTATTATAATGGGGTTCTATAGGAGTTCTATAGGGGTTATTTTGGGATA
>CAJNIZ010011492.1:0-36059 GCA_905231905.1 Symbiodinium pilosum | reverse complement strand
GATAATGGAAAAGAAAATGGAAACTACTATCGTATATTGGGGTTATTTTGGGATAATGGAAAAGAAAATGGAAACTACTATCGTATATTGGGGTTATATAGAGATAATGGAAAAGAAAATGGAAACTACCATCGTATATTCACCTCTTTTCTCACCCTCTGCTAAATCGGGGTTTCCCCAAATTAGGGGTACAATTATTGGGTTCTAAATAATAAGGACTATAGTATTTTGAGGTCTATATTGGGGCCCCCTACCCAAAATTACCAAATGGTGTAAATGACTGAAGACAACTACATCACACAAGCCCCCAGATAGCAGCAAAGAAGACACTCCACTCCGTTGGAACACTGAGAACTTTGTGACAAACAGGAAGCAGTGCCCCACCCGAAGCATCCAAGCCTATGATTGCCGAAGCTAATGCGTCACCGGCCAGGAACTTCATGACGTTCCTAAGCTGCGATTAGTCACGAAGGATCTTAGACTCTTAGATGTGGAAAACTTCAGCGAATGACATGACCTCCATCCATGCCTTCCGGATGATTCGTTTGCCCTGATTGGGGCCCGATCCATCTTTGGTGACTTGCGAAAGGTAGTGGGTCAAGTTCATACCAAGGTGAGCACGTCATGGACACGTTGGTCGTTCCCGAACTCTTGCGAGGACCTGGCCCCCATCCAGCACAACTGCATCAGGCGTAAAGAGTTATGCGTCTGAACTGATACAGCAAACACAAATGATCCAAAGGCTGCTGAGACAAGCAATCATTGCATGCTTAATTAGGAGTCCTCCTTGCTTGTGAAGAAAAGGATGGAACCGACGTCAGAGGCAAGTAAACACAGAATGCCTGAGCCGTTGCCCTCGCCACCCTTTCCGGCTGAGCCGATGCTGCTACCCTTCCTTGGCAACTTGCAGCCATTCTGCGCAGTGCTGCAGATGGTCCCTGCAACCAGTCCTGACATGAGGGGCTACCGTTGCTAGCAGAGGCAGTCCTGCGCTTGTTGTCTCAAACGTATTTCAAGTGGTGTTCCGAGTGTTGGCAGCATGACCGGACATCACGGGACCGCATTGTGGTAATGCTGAGGAGATGACATCCTGTCAGGTCGCCAAAAATGGCCGCTGAAAGCGTGCCCTGTCGCAACTGGCTTTTGGCATCTGGCTGCTTGTTGTAGCGCATACGGGCACGGGTCTTCACCCGGCACGGGTCTTCACTGCAGCAAGCAATGGCTGCACTTGCTTTGAGACTACACCGGCTTGGTGGAAGAGTACTGGAATCTAATCCAAGCCAATGACCTGCCTGTCCACAGTCCGAGTTGGTTGCGTTAGCTGAGAGTGGTGGACCTTGGTTGCCAAACCATGGTCTGTAAGACTCGGTGAACAAAAGATTCAAGATCACTGACCTACCAACAAGCCTAGGCATAACTTCCGTTTGCAATCAAACTGAATGCCCAAAATGTCCTTCATTTTGGGTCTAGACCTGGCACATCGTTTCACAAAGCTGGGCATGGTTAAGGGCAACATGAGCTTGAATCATCAGAACAGGCGGTCTCAATGTTGAACATCCTTCAAACAGTTACAAGCAATCAAGAAACGGAATAGTCCTAACACACGGTATATGGGTGGTTGTCAAAACTATGATCCCTTTTTGGGTACCTAAATATTAGGTGCCGTATTATACTAGGGACCCAAAAAAAGGACCATAATTTTGACAACCACCCATATCTTCTTTGGGGCGCGGGACTGCAGCGAGCAGAGTTGGCTCAATCAAACCAAAGGGTGGGGAGCTGCAGTGGCCGCCAGGGAGTTTCTCAAAGAAGGAAAGTGTGACAGCCACAGAGGATGGTGGGTGTCCAGGTCAGGATCCTTGTAACGTCCTTTTCATTTTTGAGGACTGGAAGCTGCCATTTTTCATTTGTAGCTGTCGCCGTTTTCTTGATAAGGCAAATCTCGGGTGCCAACAGTCACAGAGATGGCGGTGGTCCTGCTCACTGGGCACAATCCTCGTAACTGTCACCGCTAAGGTCGCAGGTCTCAAAAGTGCCATCGATCAGATGGTGGGCGTCCTGGGTCACGATCTGCGAATGGCCATTGTTGTTGTGATGTCGCAGATCTCAGCAATGCCAAGACGTCACCGGAATGGTACGTGTCCCGAACCACCACGCACAGGAAAAGAGAGAAACCCACCCATGCCACAGGGTGTGAGTGGGGGACCGAAACCCCAAACTGTGCTGAATTGCTACAGGCTTCAGGCGATTAGTCAGTTGCAATAACGCAGAAGGTTGCGGGAGGGGGAGGGGCAAGATCCGAATGGTTTCAGCACGCATGCTGACAGCTTTTGAAGGAAGACAACCACCAACACCACAGGGGGAGGGAGGAGGTTTAGATGTTTTTAACAAAAAACAATGCTGACAGCTTTGGGAGGGAGAACACCCACGACACTACAAGGGGCAGGGGGAAGATCTGAATAAAATGATACTCATGGGAGAAAGAAACCCACCACACCCCTAAACGCTAAACCACAGGGGTGAGCAGGAAGCTGCGCCTGACCTCAGTAAAATGTCGACAGTCAATGACAAGAATGGTGGCAACTGCAGGACCTGAAGAAAGAGGGAAGAGGGGGGAGGATGGTGGGGCGGAGGGGGCGGAGGGGGCGGAGGGGGCGGAGGGGGCGGAGGGGGTGGAGGGGGGAGGCACTATACATTAGGAGTATGAGCTATAGTCTAAATTCCTAGTATCCTCCTGAATATCCCCTGTAATAGACCCCTATATAATCCTCTGACTAGCCTCCCTTTAAGGAGCTTAGGCTAAAACTCATATGAGGCTACGATTCCAGGCATGATTCTGAAGATGAACTTGCTTCCGAGCAGGTTGATGACTTCTATAGAGCTACTTGCGCAAGCATCTGGCTAAGTTATAAGAATTTCTACAAGGGGCTTATTTAGAGGAATATATAGGGTTTAGGGTTTTGGGGTGTTATATTCGGGATTATATAGGGGAGTATTATGCATCCTGAAATAGCACCGCTTTGGTACTATTGCCTACATGAGCCACCATTTGGGGTGAGGTGAGGTCGCTCTCATTTGGCCAGGACGGGGTTGGGTGGCAAGTCTCTTGTTGGCTACCTTAGCCTCCTCGAATTGGATTGCATATGGCTCACTGAATAATACACCGCCCCTCAGAGTAAAAATCCCGCTAATCACAGAACTGTTCCAGTTTGGGAAATACCTAGCACCAGAACAAACAATATACTATTGTTGCCTTTATCTTTAAGCTACTATTTATACATGAACCGTATTATCAGCATAGGAATTTGCTGAGGAGAATGCTTCGACGGAAGGTTCCCAGTTGCCGAGGTAGTGCCCGGTTGCCCGCAGCCTCATAGGCGTTGCTTTATCAATTAGGTTTAGGGTATAGAGTCCAGCTGTCAGTGTTCCTTAGCGACTCTGGAGATCCGTGACTCTTGCTCAAGACCTCCGGTTGGCAAGGTTAGCTTGCTGTCTTAGACTTGCGGGAGTAATCCAACTTGACACTGTTTCGGCATGTTGGCCCAGGAGACCAACTGAGGCCTGTAGTAGTTTCCATTTTCTTTTCCATTATCCCAAGATAACCCCAATATACTGTAGTAGTTTCCATTTCATTTTCCATTACCCTAATATAACCCCAATATCCTGTGGTAGTTTCTATTTTATTTTCCATAATCCCAATATTACCCCAATATAAACCCAAAATGAACCCAATATAAACCCTAAATAAACCCAAAATAAACCTTAAATAAACCCCAATATACTGGGCGTTCAGAGCTCAAGAGCTGAGGCCGCGGCCAAGGGGCAGTTACTTTGAGTGCACTTTGCAGGGGAGGGGGCAGTTGTCGGGGGATTGTGTTTGTTTTGGCTCGAGCTGAAAGGCAGCCAGCGCAAGCAGGCACTTCACAAGGCTGTTTGCACAAAGTCGGTAGCAGTAATCCATATCCAGCCTGCGAACTGTCCCTGTGCACACCAACAAGACCAAGGTGACATCTGGCCCCAAATCTCATGGCCCAGGAGCGGCGAATGCCTGTGAATCCATGAACCTGAAAATCTGCAGCCCCCGTGGTCTGTTTGACTTAGGTCGAGTTGGTGCAAGGGCACTCAATGACACTTTACTGCATTGCAAACTGGACTTTGTGACCTTGCTCCGCCATGCGCGATTTCCAGTTGTTGGCTCGCTCCTTTTAGCATATCTTTATGCGAGCAGCCTATGAGCTGTAGTCTGGGCTCCTTAAACGGAGTCCCATGGGGACAAAATAGGGTTCCTATTGGGAGATTAGACTGTAGCTCTATGGGTCACCTACTCAAAAGCCCACAAGCTGCTCAAGGTGAACCAAGTCAAGGTCGAGTGCCACTCTTCCTTGGCCTTAGCAGGGATTGAAGGCACAAGGTTCATGTGGGGTTTGGGGTTTAGGGTTTAGGGTTTTCCCAAAAGCATGGGTCTTGGGGTCTATATTGGGGTCCCCGTATTTGAGAAACTACCATGTAGACTAGCGGAGTTTGGGGGGTAGTAGGTTGGGGCTTCGGGTTTAGGTCCGAGAGTTCCTGGAGGCTTCGGAATGTGACTCAAATATGATTAATCCTCCTTATTTCCTATATTGGGTGCTTCCATGTTCTCTTCCATTATGCCTATATAGCCCTATATTACCGTAAATCATCCCCAATATACTGCAGCCTGGCCTGCAGCTTTTTCACGGATCATGCTGCTCCTGTACTGCTGCATTGTAGCTCCACATGTACGACCCAACGTTTTGAGACACGTCCACACTGCTTGGTGCGTTCTTGAAAGGCCGTCGGACCTCACAAGCCTCCAAGCGGTCTTGGCAAGATCATTTGGCACCCAGCCCATGAGCATGTGGATGTCAACACACTGGGAACTCTTGCTACTGGCGCCCACGTCAACCGCAGATTGGGATGAGAGTGTCGAGCAGGGTACACTTCAGCGCTTCAAACTGTTTGGGAACAAAATCCAGTAAAGATTGAAGTGCAGCGCGCATAATAAAGTATTTGCAGCCCATCGCTGGCGCATCATCGCATGCTGCACAGCACGAAAGGCCTCTGGCCCCTCGAAGCCCACTGTCGCGGACCAAGCACTACAACATGCTCCACCGCCCCCTGTCTCACTGCAAGTGCGAATGCTTCCCATGAAAAAACCACCAAGTTTGGACAGGATTTGCGGGACTGCTAAGAACAAGGTGGCCATCCGAACCAGGTGGCCACCGTGTGTCACTGTGTGGGGTGAGATGTAGCGAACTCAGCTTGCAAGAGCAGGCCGGATGACTTGCTGTGGGCTCGTACTTCTTAAGGACAACAAGGGTACCCTTCGGGCTGGAAGATGAGGGTTGCAGTACTCCTCATCTACATCACCTTGCGGCGAACACATGAAAAAGATGATCCCTTTTAAACTCCGTTTAACCAAAAGTACATCCAGTGATTTTCTCGGTGGTGTACCCACTGGAAAGGTGCTGGCGGCAACATCCACTACGTATTCAGGCCCCTACCGTTCATCTGTACTGATGGTCATGATTCACTCCAGGACCTATGCAAGCCCAGGCAGCTTTCTTGAACAGTCCCGTAGATATATGTATACATTTTTTAGGTATATACACACACACCCTATTATACTATAGTAGTTTCCATTTTCTTTTCCATTATCCTTATATAATCCCCTCTATATATATATAATTATAATCATAGATTCGAGGGTTCGTGTCCTGGCCAGATCTTTGCAAGGCGAGCTCTGCAAATGCCCCGGAACTGAAAGTCCACATAAGCCATTGTCTAAACTCCTAGTATCCCCCTTAGTAACTTTTAGGGGTTTAGGGTTTTGGGGCTTAGGGTTTAGGATTTGGGGTTTAGGGTCTAAACTCCTAGTATCCCCACTAGTAAGTCCTCTATATATCATCCCCTATATAGTCCCCCTCTAAGGAGTTTAAACTATAGTCCACATGCGTGACGCATCCGGGAAGCATCTGAGGAAGCCCCGATCTGACTCCTTGTCTGCCAAGCGTCGGCAGAATCAATGGCTCCCAACTTACTGGGAAGTTCATCAAAGTTCGAGGATGCTCTTAAGGACTCTAGAGAGAGAGAGAGAGAGAGAGAGAGAGAGATACATATATATATATATATGTATGTATCTATGGGCGGAAGAAGAAATATGACGAGAATGATAAGGATTCTCATTCCAGCATACATAGAAGGTCCTGGGAGAATTCCATGATTACAAACCGACATGCATCCTCAACAGCATTCCAGGTCCTTCTTTCCAATGTTGTAGCATATTATAATATAGAATAGTAATACAATATATATGTTGAGATATTATCCTATATTACAAGAAGCCTGCACCATAAGTCTTTCAGGGTCCTCAGAGCCGCTCGCCCGGGGTCGGGACGCACACATGTGGAGTGAAACTGGTCTCTTTATATTCTGTTCGGGTTTTCACAGATTCCAATGCGGGCATGTGTGATCCGGCTTTTACCAAGCGATAGCAGTCTGTTTAAATTGACCCCCACGAACACCGGCTACAATTCTCGCACATACACGCATGGAGGCTGTTGCTTGCACTGCAGACATAAACCAAAGGCACAGACGAGTCTAGCATTCAAAATGCTGCGAATGACGAGCACAAGGGTTTGAACATCTGCTGCTACAAACTATGCCAGAATCTTCAACCCAGCATATCGCCAGACAAGCCTGCAGCCTGCAGGTGGAGCGCCATGCCACGCAGATATGTGGCCTTCCAGGCGTCTGGTCTTCCGTGCAAATACGCCTGTTTGGGCGAAAGAATGCGAATGGCAGCCTGCCATTACGGATCAATCTCGCGAGCCCAAAACCACACCAGTAGGTGACGACTGCCGCAGCTATCCCATCTGTCCAGAATCCACTCAAGATAGGCTCCGTGGAAACATGTGTTGCTTTTGAACGTGCGCTGGCTGCTCGACGATCCTAGATCTTGGTTGTCCTAATGGGCGCTGACTATGAAAGCATGTTATATCATCACGATCAGGAAATCTGCAGTGGCAAGTGATGCAATCGGTCATTTGACAGCCAAGTCAGAAAAGTCGACAGCGCCACTTGCGAAACAGGGGATAGGCATTTCATCTCGATAGCACCTGCTTAACTGCGGCGACTAGCATCTGCTGACAGATCCGTAGCTGAAACTGATTCAAACTGCCATCTTGCAGTGCTTGCAGGGAGGGCACGGAGGGTGCACGACAGCGCCTTGTCTCATGCGTCTTTGAAACTTCGAGCACACCAAACAGGAATTTGAGGAAGAATACTGGCTGCCTCTGACAATACCAAATCTAATCGGGAAGGCTCTAGGCAAGAAGCTTTTCCTAAGAGCACGGTTGTGAACATGCCGCCCTTCCATTTGCCCTTCGCAGCCGGAACGGGTTCATCCAACTGGCCCAGGTACTGCGGCATTACGCAAACTGGGATTAAGCAAGCCTGTGGGCTGACTGCTTCTCTGACAACCCAACCCAAGCGTTGCTACTATTTTAGAATTATTACTGTTAGTACTATACTACTATCATTTTTCCTATGACTACTACTACTACTACTAGTAGTACTAGTCCTATCATTCCTATTACTACTAGTATTATTACTATTATTACTGAAGTTTGTCAGTGTTCCAAGTCTGGCAAATGACCCAGACAGCGAAGGGAGAGGGAACAAGGAAGAAAGATGGAAAGACTAACGAAAAGAGGGAGAAGAAAGGAAAGACATGAGGAGATAGAGACAAAGAGAGAGACAGACAGAGAGAGACAGGCGAGGAGAAAGAGAGAAGAGAGAGAGACAGAGAGGGAGTGAGAAATGCAGGATCAAAGAAAGAAAAACCCTCTACCGCAAACTCTGAACCCTAAACCCTGTACCCTAAACCCCAAACCCTAACCCCTGTACCCTGAACCCTAAACCCCAAGCCCTAGACCCCTAAATCCTAAACCTTAACCACCTTAACCCTAAACGTCAGACTGCCAGGCTTGCTGTGCAGGATGTAGCACGAAAAAACCCTGAGCAGCTCAAGCAAACATCGATGTACAAGAAAAATGCCCCAAATCGAGGTTCCTTTAAAAACGCCAAAAAATCTTGAGTCCTCCTTGTAGAAGCCCCTACTGTGAGTTCTATGTAGCGGAAATACACTCCAGTCAGATGCTCCTTAGAGCCCACCCAGAAATACCCACATGGCAATCTCAGACAATCCTCAAACCTTTTCAGGGATACAAAGAACTTGGGATAGATTCAGGAGTCCCAAAAAAAGTGTAGTTCTCATGGGCTATATAGGGTTACAGAAGGATTCTGGTCCATAGGACTTAGCCCTTTAATCAGGAATATCCCAAAACTGTGCGAACCCCAATACTGCATGCAACTACTAGGCCAACTTGCTTCGAGGTGCTGACCTTTCCGCAACTGAGGCTTCCACAAAGAGCAGGCCCCAACATAGACTTCCATTTGCAATGTCCATCTTATGGGAACCCCCCAAAAGGACCGCAAACTTGTGGATACCCTTACCGCTATAAATCCCTATATAACCACAGTTTCCGTTGCATTCTATTCCATCTTCTTGTCCGTCTAATTCTGCATTATTAGGGATATATCACTAAACTCAAGATAGCGCGCCCGATAGATCCCAATACAACCCCAGATAACCCCCACATGACCCTAAACCCTACACCCTCAACCCTAAACGCCCCGAACCCCCACATGACCCCTATATGGTAGTTTCCCAAAACAAGGGGACCCCAATATAGACCCCATAATACTATAGTCCTTATTATAGGGACCCCCAAAAAGGTACCCCTAATTTTGGGAAACCTCTATATAAACCTTCTAAATTGCACTTGAAAAACCCATCAAAACCAGGAGCTGGCTCTGGGCTCAACACAGAAGTGAGAAATGCGACAGGCACAAGCACGGGGTTTCCCAATAGTAGGGGTACCGCACAATAGGGTGTGTGTGTATATATATATATATGGTCACCCCCGCTTTGACACGCGCGTTGGATTCTGGGATGTTAGTATTTGTATTTTTTTTGGATGGTTGGATTTGCGCATTCCTGGATGCTTGGACTTCCCACACGTCGTACATTCGCGCTACATTGAGAATTTTTATTATATCAGAAACCCAAAGATTTAAAAATCCAGAAATCCAGAAACTCAAAAACCCATAAATTGAAGTGGCATCTCTTCAAAATTCCTGGGTTTCTAGATTTGACTATATTGCGGCTTCTTTCGTTCTATATACTTACGCTCATTTCCCAACCGGTGCCTCTAGCCTACAAGTATTTCCGCTACTAAGCTGGTGAAAGTCTTCTTTGTTTTTCGTATGTAGATGCGAGACCTTCTTGGGACTAACAGTTTCAACTGCAAGTAGATGCATTTGAAGATGTTGTGACATTTCATGTGAACTAAAACGTCTCTTAATAGAGTACATACAAATATTCTACATGAATGTACGTAAGCTAGGATGCTCCAAGACACACTGGAAGCCTAATTGATTGCTAAAATGGTTTGAAGTAGTATATGGGATCTTCTGGGACTTCGCATGTAGGCTCTTATACCCTTAAGATGCTGCAAGAATTGATAAGCTCATAGTTTCAGTAAACTCTACGTTGAAATACCAAATCAAGATCCTCCTTAGACTTGGCAGGGTTCTTCCTGGATGTAACTGCTTTTCCATCAGGCTTCACACAGACTTCAAAAACTTTGCAAGAATCAGTGAGATGCGTGTACCAAGAACAAATTTCAAGCAAATTCTGCGTAGAATCAGGAGCTGCCACTGGGCAGATTTGTTGATTGCTTGAAGTTGAGTTTGGATCGCATTTACAGCATTATGTTGCAGTGGAACCCCTCCTTTACCTTGGACTGCGCAGACTTTCCAACTAGTTTGTGAAACAGCTGGATATAGGTTTCATTTAGAACGCAGGGTCTTTGAGGAAATCCTACTTCATCTTGGTCAGGCATCAGGAAGGACTAAATACTTCCCAAGGGTTGCATACATTTCTTTAAAGGCTTATGGTGTGGGGGTTAAGTTGAGATTGCAGAAATATGACGTAGTATTAGGTTTCATGTACGATCACAAACATTCCAAGACTTTGCCAAGAAACGAAGCCACAGCCGAAACAGTCTATACCAAGCTTCAAGGGCACTCCACGAATTAGCAGGAATGTTTATCTAGCTTGAAGCAGAGAATTTCTATAAGATTTAAAGAGCTTTGAGGACTTATTAGGGACATTTCATTATTTGGCTATGGTCCCCCTTGAGTAGATAAAATATGGCTTTGGGTATATTATAATAGGATGCCCATATACCCCTTATTCTATCTACTTCAGGGGGACTAGAGGATTCTGTCAGTTTGGCAGTCTGCAGTTTGATTTCATACAGAATGAGGCATTCTAAGAGGTAGCTGATTTCCGTTGTAGATTCATAGATCTAATTCAGCAGGTCTCGATGGGATTCCTACAGAATTTCAAGTAGGTTGTGTCAAAACTGAAGGACTTCTTAGAGTTGGATGGAACCCCCGACTGGATTAGGGGTGAGTGATTAGGATTTTGTCTTTATGTAGAAATTCCCGCACTGCAAAAAGTGGCCTGACTGATCTTCAAACCGACTTGAGAATGCGGCTTCCCAAGAATGTGTTATTCCTATGTGAGCCATAATCGAAACTCCTGAAAGGGGATTTTATAAGGGACCTCTATAGGGGTTACTGTACTAAAGGGGATACTAGGAGTTTAGACTATGAGTCAAGTGGTTCTCACGAGATTCTCTATACAGATCCTTATCAGAATCAGTGGAATGCCGCATAATTTTGCTGAGATTCTCAATGGAATCAAATGCTTGCCTGGACATAGTGGGATCCCTAATTAGGATTCAATGAATTCTTATTACAGGACAGTTCAAGAATTGCGTACGCAACGAGGTGCTTCTAAATGATCAAATGGGGGTTTCCCAAAATTAGGGGTACCCTTTTGGGGGTCCCAATACTAAGGACTATAGTATTTTGGGGTCCATATTGGGGTCCCCTTATTTTGGGAAACTACCAAATTTCTTATAGAACAGCAAACCTTCCAGGCAGCACTGGGATCCAGTCCTAGATTTTGAATCGGGGCGGATGGATACTAGGCATTTAGCATTACTGATTGGATTGTGTGGATGGCCGCGGACGTTGGGTGAAAACGCGCATAATTCAGCATTTGCCCGTGTCATGGGGGGTGAGCATATAAATACATATCTATATATATATACATATACATAATTTCTATCTATCTGTCTCTATCTATATATTAACATATATATATATGTAAAAGGGTGTATGGGTGTATGATGGAAAATTACGTAGAAAATGACATAGAAACTGCGGTTCTATAAAGGGATTTATGGGGATTGGGGTTTCCAAACAGTAGGAGTACCTCGTTGGGGTTCGCTATGATAGAGATTATCATATTGGGGGGTCTAACTTGGGGTCCTCATTTTGGGAAACTACCACCTGACCGGCATGGCAAACCTAGGACACACTCCTGATTGCCTTGCCGACAGTGAGCTCGCGAGACCACACACCCATGCATCTGAATAATGGGCGCAGTACGCTTGTAACCTGTGCTACTAACCATCAAAATGGGTATGTTTGGCTGTCGGCTTTCGATTCATATTGGACAGATTGCTGTTGAACAGGGACCTCCTCAGGCGGACGGCCTGAGTTTCGACAAAGTCCAACATCGATCGGACTCGTCACACAGGGACCTGAGCGGTTTACTCTCCACAGACCGCACTGGCGGCAAGTTTGAAGGCTCCTCCTTCAAGCGGATTGCCCCATGCGCAGACCTGCGGGAAAACGCGGGAAGGGCGCAAAACAGTGCAGACCTACATGCCCACAGCGCCTGCGGGGTCCACGGGCCCTACGTGCTGTACTGATCCAAGCAAAAACCAGGAATTACGGAAAAATTGCCAACACTCCTTCAGACCTGAAACACGAGAGTTGCCTGGCCCGTGGCGAGCACGGCCACAAAAGCAGAGCGCGAGGAGAAGACGTTCCGAACGTTTGTCAGTGAGTCCTGCAGGGGTTCTCAGAAAAATGGCGCTTGCTCATTCCTGGTTTCTTCTGCAATCTCAAGGCGGTCTTAGCCAGGAATGTGGTTTAAGAGGAGGAGCCCAAGAGGGCAGGCTGGCCAGACAGCAAGCATCCGTTAAGCCGACAACATCCTCAAACATACTGACCAGACTGTACTGCTTGGGCAGAACATCTGACAGCAACGGCCCATCGGCGACTGGGTCGTCAGCTTGAGTCACATCAGGCTAGGTGTCACATGCCTCCTCTGGATGAGCATGTATTCACCTCTTACATCCAGCGCCGCTGAAGTTCGTCGAGAACCACTCACTGTTCCCGAAGCAGAACATCTGAATGTTAGTTAGAGAAGAAATGAGCATGTCCTTACGAATGAAATTGGTGGTTGAAAGCCAGCCGAACTTGAGCCCCCCGAAAGCAAAAAAGCCAAGTGAGACCTTCTACATCTCAACAGGCGGAGTCACAAGTCTAAAAGCTCCAACTAGTTGCGTTCACAAAGCTATGGCTCCCCCTGCTCCCCCCCAATGTAAAATCCTAGCTTTGCCACTACCATGTGAAGCTGTGTAATGCATGGGCTTTTCTTTCGGGAGAGCACGCACTTCAAACGTTCCAGGTCTTGCATGCTGGAATGGTGGCTCCAAAGCTGCTCTTGCAGGCAAGTGCGAGATTGCTGGGATGCGGGGGCTCAAGCTCTAGATTCTATATTAATACTATTATTAATATTGATATTAATATTGTTATTATTACTATTATTCATATTTTTTTAATATTGCTATTCAAAAGCTTATACAACCGCAATCCAGGAAAAAACACCAGATGTAGCGTCCTGGAAGCAGTCGCAGTTGCCACCGTATGCCAGCTCTCCCCACGAGCACACGAGACCTGTGATGACTCCCAAACGTCCAGTTACAGTTCGGGGTAACAGGTAGCATCCTGCAAACAGACTGCCAATGTTGTCAAAACCTCTTTCATAACTACCCACACAGCGAATTGAAGCTAGCACTTCCCATGAAGACTCCATCAGCGGGCGGTGCAATGCGAAGCCATACCTGTTTTACGCCTCCGGAAGGTCCAAGTAGGCTGACTTGAAATCGTCCCCTCCTTCTAACCCCTTCCACGAATTCGGTGAAGTGAAAAATCTGCTAAAAACGCCATCCCCTTTTGACCCCGTCTCCGGACCTATATACCCCCCGTGCCTACCCCCCGACCCCACCCTGACCTCTTTGGCTCAATGAGTTTGGAGGCACAAATTGTTTGTGCCAAAAGCACACCTTGGTTTCAGGTCGAAATCTCCTTATGCCCTCCCCGGAACCTTCTTTCGTCTCGCCACTTCCTTTTTGCCCCGGACCTACCCCCCAAAGACCTCCAATTCTGGCTCTCCTTACCCTGCCCCCCCCCCAAAGTCCTGACCTTGCCCGAAAATGGATTTTCCGCTCCCTCTCCAACCCTCCTCTGACCCCCACTGGCTGACCTTCACCTTGCGGTGCTGAGACTGTGTCACCGCAAACGTGTCCTTATCCAAGGTCAGCAAATTATCTTGAAATCACCCTCGCTTCTCTCCGAAAAGCGGTCTGGAAGGGACTCACCCTGCTTGCTTCCACAAGCTGCGCCACCCCTTTTGCCGGGCTGCCAGAGTCGGCAGCGGCGATAAACAAGCCAAAATTCACATGAGCTCTTGAAGCGAATCTCCCCACTACGATCGGATTGTTGAAGAACACCCCCGAAAAAACATCATGCGCACATAGGTTTTTGAAAACTAGCCCCTAGGCCCATCTAAGCCGAGCCAACAGATTTTCAAGGTTGCCGGAAGACCTCAGATGGAGTGCCAATAATGCTGCTGATGCTGGCCTCCTCCGCCAACATGATTAGCATCATTGGGGGCCCACTTGTAGTGGCGGTGGTGGGCAGCGGGGGGGGGGGCGCGCCGGAACGCACCGACGACCACTCAACAACTCTCTTTTCACCTTGCCGGCGTTGCCAGTGGCGCAGCCCCTTGAAATCAGCATGGCCGTCATGGTCCAATGCGGATGCACGCCTAGCTAAAGCTATGTTTTATACGGGGTGACGGCGGCGCTTCCGACCCTTGTTAGGAAACGGAGTTGAGGTCAAAACTCAAGGCGTTTTTTGGACGTGTGGAGCTTAAAATGCGCAGTATACCCCAACTAAACGCCTCAACAAAACGCTGCTGTGGACAGTGTTTGTTGCTGTAAGTACCCATGTTGGTAGCACCTGCACTGTGCATGCATTACCCACGCCAAACCCTCTAAATTACGTAGTTTGCATGGTTCTTTGGTCTGTTTTGCCCATATTTCCAACTCTTTTGCGGCTCCTACGCCAGGACTTTGTACATTTTTGACTTATCTATGTTGAAATGCTTCTCCTGAATAGCAAAAAGAATACATGTGGGGCCAACCATGGTCAGCCTGCGCAAAGAACCATGTTCAACGCCCTTGTTGCTAGCTTTTCTTAGGTGTTTGACTCCTCCTGGTCCCAACTAAGTCAGGATGAGGTCCCAATTGTGCTGATGATGCTGGTGTATGGGGCACGCGCACCGTACAGGCATCATCAGCACAATTGGGACTCCATTTTAAACTAAAGAGAACAACACTTCCCAAACCTAAAAAACATCCCACGTAGCAAGGACATGATTTTTGCGTACACTTCTTCCGATCAGGAACGTCAGCAGAGCAGGGCTGGGGCGGCCAGGCCGGCACTTGCTGCCAGGTTTCAATAAATAATCCCAAGGATCACAAATGGCTCGAGATTTTGGCCTCAAACTTACAAGACCGGCGCGGCCCTCCTTGCAGTGAAATATTTGCATGCAGCTCTGGCAAATCCCCTAGCACATCATATTATGAATGCTGGCAATATCCATTTTGGACTTTGAGTTCTCTTCCGCTTTCAGTGAGAGATTTGTACTTCGGACTCCTTGAAGCAGGAAGACGACGCAAAGCAAATAACTTCTGCCAAAGCATACCAAGACTTTGGCTTGATGCCTCTGCCCAGGGCGGTGAAGGCCTTCAACGTCGAAACTATCGTTTCCACCTCAAAGGCGCTGGAAACTACTGTACTATATTGGGGTTATATTGGGATAATGGAAAAGAAAATGGAAACTACTCTAGTATATTGGGGTTATATTGGGATAATGGAAAAGAAAATGGAAACTACTATAGATATTGGGGTTATATAGGGATAATTGGAAACCACATTAATGGGTTGTATCTCAGGTGTTCAATAGGCATCTTGGCTGTTTCGGAGGTTGGTCCATTCTTGGAAGGCATGGCAACTTTGCGGTGAAGCCTGTACAGGAGGCGCAACGGCTCCAAGGTAGCCAAAACTCCCCATTCCGGCATGGACAACACAACTTAGCCCGCAAACGCCTCATGTTCATGGGACCATGCCAGCTGCAGCTGCTTTGGGCTAAGATTCTGTGTTGTGGTTTCCCCCTAGACCTTGAATTGGACCCTAAAGCCTAAACAAGCTGGGGGCTTGCAGTCACAAGATGCACGCTTAAAAGCCCAGAGCGTTTCATACAACATGATGCCCAACAAGGAAGTTTCTCAAAACTGCCCTCAGAAAACATCCTTGATAGGTACTGCCCATGAGCCCTCCCCATCCCAAAAAATCTCTTGGGTCCCGAAAGGCCCCTTCTGTCTGAAGTGGCCACCTGATCTGCTGCAGCACACACCAGTCTCAAGTCCATCTGCTCATTTTTGCTTGTAGTTGCGGTGGAATGACCTGTAGGCATTGCTGTTTTAAATAAAGGGACTACTGACGGCCCAACGGTTGAGTTTAAAGCGACACAAGCTCATTCCATGCCGCTGCAGCAGCACATTACAGGACAATTGTTTTTCATGGGCTCGATCCTGGGCATGCTCGCTTGGTATGCCTACTCCTTTTGCAAGCTACAAGCTGATATCGTTTTCAAAGGGACTCTTCAGAACCTGCAGATACCACACTCCGCACACAGTACATACCCTACCATATGGCAGTTTTCCCTAGTAAGGGACCACAACTAGGCCCCAAAATACGATGATCCTTACAATAGGGAACCTCCAAAAGGTAGCCCTAATTTTGGGGAAGCCCCAAACCCGAAACCCTATATATCCTTATAGACCCCTGCATATCCCTCATAATTCCTGTAAAAGGTCCCCCATGTCAACCTCTAGACATCCTTACAGACCCCTACAAATCCCCTATAATCCGTTTAAAGAATACACCTACTTTTGGGACACCCCTAAGCTTTGTAAACCCAGTTTCCGGTTCATTTTCCATTCCATTTTCTATTTGATTCTCCATCATTGGTGGGCTCTATATCCCTAAGCCTTCAGCCCTAAAGCCTAAACTGTAAACCCTATATCCCCTAGAACCCTTTAAAAAGGTAGCCCATGTCAAACCCATCTGTCACCTCCTTCAGACGGTTGTCCACAGGAGAGCTATCTCCACCACAGGCGGGATCCCCCCAAGCTACCTGAAGTCTGAAGTGTGTTGTGTTTGGGGTTTAGGGTTTCGGGTTTAGGGCGTGCCAGACGAAAGAGCGCTGTGTGAGCGTGCGATAGTTTCCAGACTAACCCACCCGAAGGCCACCTAACTTCTACTCTCAAGGCTTTGAAGGTTTCAACTATCTTCCAAATATGGCCTTGCGGCATCAATGCGCGGCGAGAAAGGGAGCCGGGCCTGCTGGTCCCAGACTCACAGAATTATGCTGCCAAGATGTGTAACCTCAACAACAGCCATACAGTTCTTCACAATCCTTTTCAACGTCGGGAATCCTGCAGATTCCCTGCAAGAAAAACAGCTTAACCCAACAAAATCGTGAAACGACAGCTTCTGCAATTACGACTCTATCTCTGCCTGTCTCATGCTGTACGTGCCCAGGTGCTACGGTGCCATCAGTGCGCAGGGCAGCGAATGCTCTGCCAGTGGCCTTCATAACGGAGCTGCTCAGCATGCCAGGGCCCGAGATGAAGTGTGCAGCACGAAACAAACAAGAAAAATGTCAAGGGATCACGGAAAGCAATGATAACAGCATTTGGCTGAGCCCAAACTACTGGATGCGTTTAAAAAATCTACGTCTCTGACTCCACATACTGCTGATAACCCTAAACTGCCAGGATTCATCCGAATTCTGAGATGTGCACGATGCATAAGGACCGGTTTGCAGGCTCAGGGCTAAGGTGAAGGGGTGGCGAGATTGAAGCTGAACTTCTGTCAAAGGCTACTCCTTGCCGCAACTCGGAAAGATGCCCTGACCACCACTCGCCATCCACGCGGCTACGACCTTGTAGACGCCATGCAGAGAATCGGCTACTCGAGAACTGTCTCCTGGCAGGGTGCATATGCCAGCGTCAAAAGACAGAGACCGTATGAAGATTTAATATTCTACAGCATCAGAATCAAAGACTGACCCGCTATAGAACACCTGAGTTGGACGGACAGGCAGAAAACAGCTTCGGAAGCCAGCAACTAGGCACTGACCATGCATGCTATCAGCAGGACCTGTACTGGGTACTAGGCAGCCCGAAGTACCTGCAAACCTGACCACACAGGGGCTTGTTGTCACCTCCAACACGAGGATCTCCCCAGGTCACCACGGAACCACCAGTGGTGAGAGCTGCGAAAGCCCCGTCTGAAGCGATAATCTCCGCTACCTTCCGGGACAACCCTGCCGGGTGGAGAAGCTGGGGTTATCAATAATATTAATACTAGTGTTACTAGTATTACATTAGACTGCTTGATTGAGTCCGCACTGCTCTGCTGGCATCTGAAGGCATTATCCCCACCACCCTGAACTTAACCTCACACCCCCCTGCAGGATGCTGCGACCGCCACCTCGAATAGGCGGTCCTGCGGCAGGCTTCAGGATTGACCCTAATATACTAATGTAGTGGTACAGTAGTATACAGGCATAGAAGTAGAGTACTAGAGTAATACAGGAGTACAGTAATATCCGGTAATTTAACAAATCACAAGCTTGCCCAAAAAATCCAATGACAGATTGTCAAAGGCGCATCAGGTTCCTCTCTCCAGCATAACATTCACTTGGACATCCAAGGGGCAAACCAGGCAAGTTCTGTGCACATTGCTAAACGCTGGCCGTTGGGGAGTCGCTGCAGACATTTCAATTGGTACAGGCAAAGTTCAGCAAAGCGCAAAGCGAGATCAATGCCTGCACTCCAAACCCAAGACTCCAAGCCTAAACCTACACTGATCATGCTCAAAACCTACTCCAAAGCTAACACCCACACAGGGTTCCCTACATAACCTCAACAAATATCACTCCGGCTCCCTGTGAAACCACAAAAATGGCTGCTTGGACCCTGAACCCAAAACCTAATCCCTGACCAAACTCCTGCACGCCCGACGCGTCGCCGCCCCGGTTGGGCAGGCCCCAAGTCATCCTCAAGGTTTATTGGATGTAGGGTTTAGGGTGTAGGGTTTGAGGTTTGAGGGTTTGGGATTTTTTTAGCGTTTAGGGAGGAGCATTTGGGGCTTTAGGGTTTAGGGTTTAAATTGGGGTTGAGGGTTTAGGGTGGAGGTTTAAAGAAGGGTCGTTGGAAACTTTGGGGGTTTCCAAAATTTAGAAAGCCTTACTTTGGGTGGGTCCCAATAATGAGGGTCAAAGTTGGGCTCCCAGTAGTCATGGAAACTACCACTTGAGTATCGTTTTTTGGTGGTTGGACCCAGTAAGATAATTTTCCTTGTATGAAATACTATACCCAAAAGGAGGATGTAGTCTTACTATATTTTGGGTATTATAATATTATGCTCGAACATCAGTCAGTCATTGAATCAAGCGTTGGGCAGCTTTGGCGCCTCAAAAAGAGAGTAATCTAGAATAGATTAAAGGCGAGCGACAATGGACTGCAATTGCCGAATGATCAGGTTGCCGTGCGCAGCGTCAACATGGAGGATTCTTTCTCAAGCAGGAGCGCGGGAGGACATTTTCGGCAATTTTTTGGTGGGACACTGCACAAAGTTAGGCATAGTGGAACAGAATCTGCAGATGGAGATCGTGTCATCCCAACACACCAATGGCAAATGGGGCAGGTTAGCAGGATCATTCGCGCAAAGATGCTGTCAAAAACAGTTTGGATAAGCATGAAAAAAAAACGAGCATGCAAGTGAATCATAGTATCCCCAAATAAAAACCCACCCACTTGGGGAACCTGCAACCTGCAGAATGGCTACCTCATGAGCAAAGCCGCATAGGAATCGCGCAGCAAACGCGTGAGCACTGCTAACTCTAAAACTGGGGTACGTCCGCCTCATTGTGTAGGCAAGCTGTGCCACAAGGCTCTCAATCTAATGTGCTGCCACAAATTTCGCGCTTCGCGCTTCGCAAAGTGCAGTCTTTACCAGAATTGGATATGGGGGCTTTCAAGAAGTAAGACCGTGTAGTCGTTTGGGATCTATAATCGGGTCCCCGTTTCATGAGAGCTTATGAGAACTACCAAATACACTACCACTTCAAGCTGCAGTTGAGGCTGCACCTTCCTCCCTGAATACTCCAGCCAGGATGCACGGTGTCATCAGCTAAAAGCGCGGCATTCGCGCCGAAGATACTAACTACACCTGAGCTGCCGGGAATTAGCATTGCCCCTATGCGTATGGTGCATGTTGATGACATTTCTATTTGAATACCGTCCTAGAAGCCTCTGCACACTGGCCAGGCCAAATCTACGCCCCAATTGTGCTATGTCCTTACACGAATCAAAACGAAGTCTGAACCCAGAGATTCAGCGCTGGGCTCCTCGCGGCTGAAGTCGGAAATTGGATGTGTGAGGGGAGCCGCATCTCCATTGTCCAGGATTCATGTACAGAACCGGATGCTTTGTTCACCCTGGGAGAACCCTCCTAATTCCTTGTCCAAAAGCTGACTTGGACATGGGCTTCCATGTCCTCCGTGAACGTGCAATAGTCCGACAAGAAGCACAAACATCATCAAGTCATTGTAATGGTCCCAGGTGAGTTGGTTAAAGCTTCCGTGCGGGTCCAGCAAACCGTTTTCACTATGATGGGCGAGGAAAGCGCTTCCCTGTATGTGAACCAAGTCACGCAGAGCTTGCACACGTCGGCGCTCTTGAGCCTTTGTTGGATCATCACTGGTCATCATTTCGAACTCAAGACTGTACGAACGACCGTTGGATAGCAAAAGCCAACAGGCAAAAACATCGGAGCGGAGTGGGAAGGATGTCAGGTTCAAAGTTCCTACACTTGCGCAAGCCCCTCATAGTGGTTGAGCATCGTGGCCTAGCGACGGAGCCGGCAAACTGACTTCGAAGCCCTCAAGTCATGAAAAGATACTCTGCCCGCCTTGCAACACATCCCCCACGCCTGTGTTCTTTGCACCTTCAGGGTAACCTGCTGGATGCCCCTCTTGCACATTTGCTTCTGATAACTCTCAAGTAATCCCAGGTAGTGGCTTTTGAGGGGGCCCATCGTTGCAAATCCTAACGTTTTGTACGTTCAGCTTGGCGTTGCTGGAGCGAAACCTAGACCTACATATCCCCAATATATCCCCTATATAACCCCTATAGATCCCCTATATGTATCCCCTATATTCCCCTAAATAACCCCAATATAGCCCCAATATAACCCTAAACCCGAAACCCTAAATCCCCATGCAGCCGCGTTCCAGCCTCCCCTCGCTTAGCTCCTACGCAACAATCAAAGTGGCTGCTCAACGAGCAGATCTCATCAGTTAGGATTATATTGGGGCTTAGGGTTTAAGGTTTAGGGTTGTATTGGGATTATATTAAGGTTATATTGGGATGAAATTGGGATAATATTGAGTAACATTTGGGATTATACTGGATAATGTTGGGATAATGGAAAATATGTAAAGTGGAAACTCGCAAGATTCGCAGGTGCTGAGGACAGAATACTCGAACGAGCACCCGCTACATCCCCCACTTTGCAGCAAAAAGCCGTCCTCTTGAAGTCACACATCTCAAGGAGATTCCACTATGTACATGCGCGGATATCTGCCATCAAGTATCCTTCGAGTCCATACATGTAGTTTTACATCATTTCGGAAAATTTCATGCTGTCTACTCGGAGCATTACGACTTGCTGCTAGCCCGAAGACTCCAGGAACTTTCGTGAACACGATGGGTAATTCCGTGCACTTTTCCCCAAGGACAGCATGGACTCGGTCTTGAAAGATGACCTGCAAGCCGTCCGACAGCCTACACCTCGAACCCCAAGCCCTAAACCCTTTTTATCGCATAAACCCTAAACCGAAACCCCTTTCCAATCTTACCCTAAACCCCAAGTGGAATTTGGCTTCCAAGCAACCAGGTCAGCTCCAAAGGCCTTCACGCCCCACGGAACCAGACGCCTTGCTTTGGTGGACCCTCGCAACGTGGAATCTTCATAAGAAAACAGGGATAACACAAAAGAATGACCCTACCTCAAGATGCATGTCTAAACCGCATGCCCAAAGCCAGAAAAACAGTTTAGATCCCCTACTTCATGCGCTCCGCCTGAGCGCCATGATGCCACCGTGACACCCATCCCTACCCAAGGCCACAAAGCCAGCTGTGTTCGACTCGATGGCAGAAATATCCACCAGTTCCTCGAGTCAAGGAAGATTTGCCGTAACTTGGGGCCAATAACCATAAGAACAGTAATAGCAACAGTAATAGTAAATGGCAACAGTAGCAGTAGTAGTAGTAGCAGCAGTAGTAGTGCTTAGCAGTAGTGTAGCAATAGTAGTAGCAGTAGCAGCAGCAGTACTAGTAGTAATAGCAATAATAACAGTAGTGAGAGCCGCCGAGCTTGGTGCCTGCCTTGTTGACTGCAAAGAAGCCTCTGGATGAAAAGGTTTACGTCTCAAGGTGCTCACATTGGTCATCACTTGGTTTATTCCCCCTTACGGTAACAGGTACCACAAGGGGTAATAGGAATTATAATCGCCCCTTAATAAGGCCCCCTTGAAGGACAGTTACTGGGTGGGGGAATGACCCAGCTCATCACCTATTTGTCAACACTGGTTAGGCAACTTGAGAAGCTTAAAGCTTCCAACAAACGCAACTATAATACATCATAATATACTGTAAGATATTGTAAGATACTATACCATATTATAACATACTACAATATACTATAATATACTATATTGTACTATATGGTGCTATATGGTGCTATATTGTACTATATTGTAGTATATTGTACTACACTTGCTCTTTTACCCCATTTAATTTTGTCCATCCACAGCCTCTCAGCAAAAACGACTTTGCAAACGGCAGCCAAGACTCACTCTGCACCTCCGTGCTGTCGCTACCCCATCGCACCTGGCTTGAGAGGATGGAACCTGTAGGCCGTCTGCATGCAACCCTGAGTCTTAAGTAGGGCCTTGCGGGTAACAGTCTGAGAGCTCACCCATTTTCAGGGATGGCACAAAATGCATTCTTGATTTGACGCAAATCAAATCGTTTTCTTTGCAGCTGAGAAGCGTCACCCCAGGTGACCACTGTGCCGTCAGAGCGTAGGGCAGCAAAGGCGCCAAACGAAGAACAAAGCTGGACTACCTATGTGAGCCGGGAGAAATGGGACGGGGGTGGGGGTTCCCGAAAGTAAGGGTACCTTTTCAAGGGGTTATAGAGGATAGATAGAGGTACGGATAACAGGGTGTTTATTTACAACCCCTCGGACTTTTGCGTCTGCCTTGCCAGGGTTTAAGATGGTGGTCCGCATAATAAGGATGATTGTTTTTTGGGGTCTTCATTCTGTTCCCCCTTCTTACGGAACCTACCGAAAATACGCCAACGACCCTGTAGATACTCTAGTTGTTCAACTCTGTCAAGCCAAGCCTTCGGTCGCCAAAGTCGACAACATGTTAGGACCCGCAAAACAGGATGCCAACGTAAGTTTCCGAAGGGTTAGGCTTACCAGGGGAAGGCAAGGGGTATGGGAGGGAAGGGGCAAGGAAAGTGATAGTGATAAGGGCAAGGGTGCTGGGCGAGAATGAGACGTGACACGTACAAGCTGAAGGGTAATGTGCAGGAGGAACAGGAAAAGGAAAGGATGAAGATAGAAGGGTAAGGGTAAGGGCCAGCGTAGGGCCGAGGTTCAGCATTTAGGGGCATGACGTAAGTGTACAGAGGTACATAGGGATATCAAAGCGCGAGCAGGACATCGGCGGAGGTACCTTCCAGGGCTTCCTGAAGAAGAGCTGCCGCGTTCGGTCTGGCAAGGATCTCAGGGCGTGAAAGCAATTTCGGTTTGAATGTCGCGACCCTGAAGGCCGCTGTCAGCGATCGGCGTGTGGGGTGCGCACAGTCTTTCTCACATCTCCACAACACAGCGCCCTCAACAAGAACACCTTCTAACGTGTGCGAAGGCTTGAGAACGCCGAGGCAACAACTCTGGGTCAAACACTTGAGACAGACCACCAATGCCGAAAACTAGAGCCCTTCGCTACGCATTCGGAAGACAAGTAGAACATGGCTTCCATCTGCATGCCAAGCCACATTGACAAGATCCTTCTTGCGTGGGGGCCGGTAGCAGTGCAGAAACTTGGTGACAGGCAACCCCCAGACCTGAGTGAATCTTCTGAATTTCCATAGAACTAAGTACCTTTTTCAAAAAAGAATTGCCACACCTCAACTTTAATCTTGTTGTGTACCCGCTACGAGAACAAAGCTCTGCAAAGCCGGAGGAACCCCATCAAAATGACTGTAACCATGACCAAGAGACGAGAACAACACCATCCTCGCGAAGTGCGGCATACTGCCAGCATGTCTCCCCAACCTGCCACCCCACAGGATTACTATGGTCCGTATAATGGGGCAAACAAAAGGGACCTCTGATTTTTGGAGCCCCCCAAACAGGAGGCTTCGGATTTTTCCCTACCCAGGCTAACGATTGGCTAGCGTCAGACTCAGACAGATGCTACGCCAGTAGACAGCCAGGAATGTGGTGATGATGACTTTGGAAATTGTTGTTGAAATTGTTGAGAGTCGTCTTCATTCTGCTTGCAGGAGGCCATCTCTATATACCCCCAGTTCCCATCTCATTTTCCCTTGTATGTTCCATATGATCTCCACTATTGGGGGCAATGTCCCTGTATATCCCTTTCCAACCCCCTTGACTCAACGAGAAAACTCGAACCGTGGTAGGATTGTTTCTGCTTGGATCCGCCTGCTGGCAGCCACTTGTGAGACATGCGACGCCAGCACGTGGGCAGCTTCCAAAACTAGGGTCTTATTGTTGCAATGCATGATACTAGATGTCGTAAACGACCACGACGATAGAAGTAATGAAGATGCTCCAGTCAATATAAGTCGCAGTCCCAACCCGGATTAAGATCTGCGCCAAAAACATCCAAAAACGATATTGGGGATTACAACCCCGGCTGTTTGGAAGCCTCCCTCATGGTCTGTTCATCTGTGCGAAAGCCCACACTGACATGACATATCCTGCCAGTGTCTAGAGAGAACTGATCGAATCAGGGGCATATATGAGTGGCCCCAAGACTTGGACTGCGAGCCTCAACAATGACATGCTCGGGCCTATCTTACTTGCCTACCAAAATCCTGGGATTGTTTAGGCAGAAGCCATTTGGATTCTTGTCGGGGACCCTCCAGCGGGATGAAAAACTTAAAAACAACCTTGCGGCTCGAATCTTTACTGACCTACTCCTTTCTACTGTAACGAAAATCATTGCTACTGTAACTGCAATCCTGTCATGATTAGGTCCCATGCTAACTTTACGGATCGCTTCAGCGCGCTTTCCCGCCTGAATGACATTCCGGAGCTGTCGTGCAACGGAGCATGGCAAGCAACGGCGGGGAGCGCCCCAGACCTGGGATATGTGTTACTTCTCACGAAGGCGGGCTCAAGTTAACATAACCCCAGTATACTAAAAGATACTATACTGACTAGACTATATTCTAATATACCCAAGATAACCCTCATATATACAAACAGCTCAGGTTCCCAACTATATCCCATGATCACGGTATCCCCCCGAAGAGGGGCTTCAACCAGATTAGAGCTAAATCCCTTAACCTTCTGGGGGTTAGTAGGGAATAAGGGAATATAACCCCTCAATAATCCCTATAGAATCCCTATGTAATCCCTATTCAACCCATTATAACCCCTATGTATTCCTTTACTCCCTACTTACCACCAGCAAGCTGAACAGTAACCCAGGAGCCACCACCCTGCCATCCTCACGAAGTGCTGCAAACCTCAGACTTTGGCTCAGGCTAGCCGCTGTGGTACGCATCCGTAGGGTAGAAACATTACTTACTGGTTCCCAGTAGGGAATAAGAGAATATCCCATATGTAAATACTATGTAGAGATTATCTTCCCTGCTTCCCTAAGTAGAACCAGTAAGTAGAGCAGAACATCTTGACTTGAGTAGACTAGAACACTCCCAGAGCTCGTGGGAGTGTCGGGTGAGAGTTGCCCAGTGTAATGGACTCATGCAGCGTACGGATCCCTCCCAAGGATCACAGAAAAATCTCTGGCCACTGGATGGTAATAGCAAAAGTAATAGGTTTAGGGTTTAGGGTTTAGCCCAATACACTGTGCAGGCTGGAAATGACTTGCTATCTCGGGCACAGGGTTCAGCTAGCAGACGTAATACACCCGGTACGCCGATCTTCACTCAGCACTCCTGATCCTGTCTGTTGCCCAGGAGCCCACGCATCCAGGCAAACAAGCGTGTGACCTGAACTCCGGAGTTACAATTCTCATCATTATTGCCATTATTCAAATTAGTGTAACCATCTACTTCATTATCACTTACTATTATCATGTTCATTGCTTGTAGTAGAAACGTTAGAACCTTGCCGCCTGGACTACTCCCCCAGCATCTCAAAGACATATCTAAACTTTTTTGAGAAAGCGGATTACGGCTTCTACAATACCCCGCTCTTTCTGATTTTTTATGCGTGTTCCGCCCGTTGTGTCACTGCTCATGCAATTGCCATGGACTAGAGTGCTACAGTACCATTACGAAGTACGGGTATCCTATTCTAAAGGCTGTGAAGCCCCATAGTGGGCAGTGTCGCGAGATTGCATGCATTTTGCCTGTCAATTTTTGAAGCAGCCCATAGGTTTGAGAAAATACTGCGGTGGGCTGGAAGCTTGTGATGTTCCATCATGTGCAAATGCTAGCAGACTGCAGCATCATTGTTGCTCATCTGGACAGCACGGCAAAAAAAAAAACACATAAAACTTTAGTTTGCAAGTGCATGCGATCGGGACAGCATTGATTGGGTCATGCAGCCGTCATGGAATACCACCATGATCCAAAATGGAACAGCTACGAGCCATCAATTTAACCGTCCCAAGACATCGGATGACTCCAAGGCACGGTTTTTGTTTCAGATTCTACTTTGAAGTCAAAGATTTCGTGACAAAATTCTACTGCGTAGATCCAGTTGCGTTCACCAGCCGCAATGCTTCGCGGCTGCAGTCACCGCCTTCATCACCATCCCCCCAGGACCTGAGCTTGGTTGTGCAGTATTTGTGTAATGTATTGGGTTCAAGGGTTTGCATTCTAGCCTTCTCTACTCCTATCTACTCCTCCAGTCTTCAACGCCTGATTGCGTGGACTGAGATGCATGTGACTTGTCAGCTCATTTCAAACAACCAGGAGCTGGGAAAAGAAAGACGTGGTTGAACCAGGACGTGTATAAGCAAGCTTGGCACGCAATAGAATCAGCTAGTATGTGGCGAAGAAAGCTTTAATTTCCAGCAGCCAGATCTGATGCCAAGCTACGGTGGAACAGTATGTTAAGAAACTTTATGGAACAATAAACCGGACTCTGGACCTGGGGAAAATATCTCGTTTGGGACTCTCGCTCGACAATTGGGACTTCTTTCATTACATTATGCATTGACCCCCCAAAACTTCAAAATGTAAAGGGTAGACTCCATAAATGGGGCCATCCCGCATAGATCCCACATTAATATAGGAAAGGTTTCCATTGGCAAAACTCTGGAGGGCCCTGGGAGGCCCGTGGAGATCTGGGAGGGTTTTGGGAAGTGAGAAGTTGAGATTAATTTTTTCAAGCCTTGAAAACTTCAAAACAACCCGCTTTGCAACTTTCATCGACAAACCTCTGGAGAGTGCTGGCAGGCCCTTGGAGATCCGTTGCAACATTGGAGGGTCCTGGAGCACCATGGAAGTTTGGGGGGTCTTGTTTTGCGAAAACTTGCAAAGCGGATCATTTGATCTTTTCGGGCACCGAAAACCTCAAAATGACCCGCTTTGCAACTTTGGAAAAGTTGTGGAACACCCGGAGGGTTTTGGGAGGTCAACAATTGCAAAGCGAGCCATTTTGGAGTCTTCGAACCCGAAAACCTCAAAGCAACCCGCTTTTTCAACTTTGGAAGTTCCATGGGAGGCCCGAGGAGGTCTGGGAGGGTAAAGTTGCAAGCGGGTCATTTTTAATGTTTCGGGCTCCGAAAACCTCAAAATGATCCGCTTTGCGGCGGAATTGGGGCTGGAGATTGTGTTATTTTAGAAAATCCCTCATTGTGCTTGATGCTTCCCGTCTATAGTTGTCATTTGTCTATCTTTCTTTGGAGGGTTGAATTGGGATTTAAGAAACTTTTCCCGACTCTGAGAGCGATCGTTATATTTCTTAAACCTATATCTGGCTAAGAAATTTTGAGACTCTAGCTCGGGGCCGTAGTTTTCTTGACCTAAGGTTTGACTGTAGTCCAGCAAGGGTCCTGATGTCTGCTGCTCGCAGCCAAAAGACACTACAGTTCCATCCGATTTGATGGCTGCGAATGCCTTGCCGTAGCGGTGGCTACAAACTCGGTCGCTCCAATCCTTGCAAGGCGCAGGGCGGTCTTCAATTAGGCTGTGAAGCAAGTGTAGAAAAAACCAGGTGGGGTAGATCTCAGCAAGCAGCTCCAGAAGCCTAAAACACGTTTGATTGATAGTAGGACTTGACAGAAATTGACAACAATGCACATTCCACTGACAGAGACTATCCGGGCAGACTTAGTTTTGTACTGAGACTTCAAACCATAGATAATGATTGCAATGCCAACACCCATGCCGATCCTCCTCGCTTTTGATGGTTTCCCCCGAACTAAGGCAGACGTGTGGCAGGACAAGATACTGCAGTCAACGTGTGTCCATCCCGGATACCTGCGCCTGCAAGTTCAAGACTTTCTGTCCGGTTCGAACCAGCATCGCCCTTACAATCAATGCTTTTCTCCACATGCCGCATTGCTCTGTACACATTTACAGGTGTATAAATATATATGCCTGTACATATATATGCCTGCATATTACCTGTCTGCACTATGTAGTCTGCAGTAACGGGACCCTTAAATAGGCAGGTGCTTTTCAAAGCCCCCTCGAGAGCCCATCTCATGCCTGAAACAGTGCTGTCGGCGCTGAGCACCTGGTCTTTGAGCACCAAGGCCGACACGTTAGCCTGAGAAGAAACTGGGCTTGCTGTTATCAGGGAGTTTTCCTTTGTACCCTTAGGGTTTACACCCGCGGTTTTTAGGCCCGTAAACCATGGAATATGGCCCTTAAGAATGGTATTTGGGACCCAAAACCTAAGGTTTCAAACATTAAGGGTACAAACTTCAAATTGTTGATGTTAGGGGTCTTAAATTACGCTACCATAATAAGGAAACCATATTACTTATGGTGACTTAATTTAAGTTCCTCAACAGCAACTTAGGAAAGTGCGGGCTGCTTTCTTGGCGGGCGGGGGGATGCGTTAGAGGATTGAAATCCTAGCCTGCACCAAGATAGTCTACACAAAGAACATCTTGAGAAGGAGCCTTCCAGGACCCAGACCTGTGGCCTTCTCTACCCCAACTTCTGAACCCTAGACAATGTGCAGAATTTTGAGAAAACTGCACTTCAATGGGTTCAGAGCGTCATACGCACAGACAGTCCTCAGGAGTTTCCTGGTTTACTACAGATACTGCGCCCAGCCTTGAGGCCGAGTTCGTGGGATCGGAGAAAATACAAGGAAGGAGTTTCTCAAATCGCAGGCTCTAAAGGATCTCAGGGGCATGTAAGCTATAATCAAATCTCCCTAAAGGGGTTATATAGGGCATTACATAGGGGACTGCTCTAGGGGTTATTGAGGGGGATACTAGGAGTTTAGACAATGGCTCATATGGGAGGTTATGAGGACATTGTGGGGGTACCCTTTGAAAAATGGTGGAGGGTTAGATCACGCGGAGACACTGAGACAGGCGATGCTTCTGCCAAGGTCCCAAACTTGCCGCGCACTTTGCACGACGAAGTGTTGATTTGGGGGTCTCCCAAAATTAGGGTAACCCTTTAGGCGTCCCAAAAATGAGGATCCTAGTATATTGGGGTCTCTATTGGGGTCCCCTTATTTTGAGAAACTGTAATTTGGAGTTTTGGGTTTAGGGCTGCTGGAACTTTCGTTGCTGCTGCGGATCAAGTCTTTGCACGCGGAAGGCAAGTATCCTTAAAATGAAAGAACAGCTGCACCTTGCACGTCAATGACGTTAAAGTGCGACAATCTGCTAGGTCCATCTTACATCAACATCAACATGTGGCCACAAGGTTACATGAGCGCTGCCCTGCTGATGTTCATGACAGAAATCCGTATCATGAGGAGCCTGACCAGAGACCAACGTTTCATTGACGCACTCCCACGACAAAGTTTGCCTGAACTTCCGCTCGTAAAATGTGGGGAACAACACCAAAAACTACGTAATGAAGGGAAACCCAGACGCCGAGACCCACACTATGCCAGTTTCAGGAAGTCTCAACATACACTCCCAAGACAGATCAGCATAGCGCAGCTGGGCGACGTTCGGAACCGTTGCCAGAACCCTTGCGACAAAAGGGTGGGGTGAGGCAGCTTCTGCATAGCATGGATGCACGGAATCAGAGTTTGGATAGGAAGCTAATGAGTTTTGCAGCCTTGCTGAGAGTACGCACATCCAAACCGACTTCAATGCTGGCCTGACGCGGCCCCTCGTATAGCTCGCATTCTGGTCCAAGCAGGTAAACCGTCAACAAATTCTTTAAAGCAGCCTCCATGAGGCACAGCGACTCCCTCTACAAGCTTGAACTCTTTCAAGTTCACCCTTGTGCTCACGCACACTGCATCAAGCAGCAAAGCTTGCAGAATGCTTGCTGCGGCAATTTCCCACAGGAACCAGCACTGCAATAAGCAGGACCACCATCACCACTATGACGATCCCACTGTCAAGCATAACCCTTCAAGCATTTAGATGCAAATTCGACCGAGCTGCCGCTTGCGCAACTCATTTACCGTCCATGTGGGCTCAACCGCAAGCGTAACTGCGCAGGGGACAACACTTGAGATGGGATTGGATAGTGGATCGTATCTCCCGCGGGACCAATCCACATTCATCTCCTATTGAAGGCATCGCAAGCTGAAGTATCTTTGGGAACGGCCGAGGTGTAACAACGGCCGAGCTGATAGCTTAGCACAATGTGCAGCCGGAGAGCATGGAGGAGGCTCGGAAACTCAATCATATGCTACTACCGCATAATCTTGTTGCTCAATGGTCATGCGAGCTTTTGCATTCTTGATGTGGGTTCACTGATGTACATGACAGTTAGAGCATGCATGTGGGTCTCCGCAAGAAGCCCTTAGAGTCCCTTTTACTGCTCACAAAAATATCTTGAAATGAATCCATGTACTTGTCAGAGAAGCTGGCCTTCAAGTGGAAACCGACCTTTCATCAAAAATGAAGAAGGATTATCCAAGCCTAATCCAATGTTCACTCATTGGATTAAGACGCTGCTTAACTGCTTCCAGCTTGCATCCTACAAAGCTATCCAAAAGCCACTCACCCTGCTCTCACCAAAAGCCTTCAACGACAATGAGAAAGTCATATACAGCCGTATGAATCTCTTCGGAACACTTACCGAGACTTACCCCCTTAACATCCAACGTTGACTCTGGTTGGCAACTCCGAACCCTGCCGGCCTGACTTTCCACTCAGAAGTGTTATGCACAGCGTCAAAGCCATGGTTCATAGAACACGTGCATGAGGCGGAGGCCCTGATTTTCACCGGTGGGGGCTCAGCTTCAGGGCTTGAGTCAGCATGGACCAAGTTCGGGGTGCACTTTTGGTACGAACCAGATACCTTCGGCTTCCGAACATATGCAAGAAGTCAGAGGGCTGACAAATGTTGGACAAGCTCCTAGCTCATCAGGCCGATCCAAGAATAGCTCCAAAATTCACAGCAAGCCTGTAAGTGTGAGATGCCGAAGTCCACCCCTTGGAATCACTGCTTACGGTTCTCTTGCATATCTGCAATTCTTATTCCTGCAACACAGTCATTTTTCAAAACCACAAGACAATATAGCGGCGAAGAGGGTTCTAGCCCTCTATCAAGAATGCACTCGGATGAGACTGCGGCCATCACACCCTGCGAATGCCTTCATGGTATTACGATTGGAAAGTGATTGCCGGATCGCTGATATTGGCGGGATCGTCATGCAAGTAGCACATAGCTACATACGGCAGCTCCAAGAAAAGTCCCAGATGTTGAAGCAAGGAGAAGAGATGTGGGATTTGAAACTGGGCCCGGGCACGCATGGCCATCGGGCAAAAAGTTCTCAAATACAATACAGGAGTTCACAGAGAATGGCATGTAGACCGGTGGCAGAAACAGTGGCGTACTCAGGTCTCCTTAACAGCCCTCATACTGCGTACACACAACCCTTCTGAGAACACGGCGAAAAGTAGAACGAAGTTGGCGGCGCTAATAGGCCTATAATGGCATTTCTTTCCAAGCCTAGAGAGATTGAACCCATGGCTGCGGGCAGCAGTGTTGGACAGGTGGCAAAATGAATGACTCTTCTGAACGGTATTGCTCACACGTGGCAGTAGTCAGCACATAGCTCAGCTCCCCGAACTAAGACTGAGGGTAATTAGGAAGAAACATCCACTCTTAGACAACTGGCCACGGGAGGGGCTTCCGGCTTCCGGGTCCGCCCCAGCCCCTATGCTAACAGCTAAAGCAAAAAGAATTGAATGGCTCGCAACTCGCAGCGCTAGCTTTCGTGATTTGCATCTGTTAGCTTGAACCTAGAATCCGAGTCTCCCCTCGTCGAAATTGGTTCACGGTCATACCAATGGACAGCAGGCTTGCTGAAATCGCACGGTTCCAAATCCCCATAAATGCGAGAAAATGGAATTCACAACGATGACCACACACGAGTCCTAGCTTGTCCTAAGTTTCCATTCACGCAGCCTGTAAATGCATCCCACCACTCAGCATCTCCTGACTCGCCCAAGCAGAGCTCAACACGGAAGGGGCTTTCCGCGCGAGCTCCATAACAGGCTTTGATCGATCGCAACCGGCCTTGCACATTTGGAGGGCTTAATGGGGCTGGGCTTTGGGCAAAGATTCCCATGGTTTAAGGCTTCAGTACACAGACAACTGCAAAATAGGATCGAATGGACACTGGGATTGATGCCTGTATCAGTTTCCCAGCTGTGGTAGCAACTTTGACATCTTTGACATGCAGTCATGCAGGTGCTGTGTGCAAGGATGTCTTCATCACCCCTGCCCTTACATGTAGATCCACAAAGCTGCGAATCTGCGACCCAACTGGGTCAAACAGCAGATCATACGCGCCCATAGAGGCAACCAAGAGGGAAGCAGAAGCACCACACAAAATCACAATGCAAAATTCAAGATGCGTGCCTAAAGCCTCAACCTAAACCCCCATGCATCCCCTAAACCCTAAACCCTAAATCCTAAACCCTAAACCCTCAACCTAAACCCCCATGTATAAACTCTAATCCCGCGCAGAAACATTGGAACTCAGCTTTGCAGGCCACCCCTCTCAGGGCCCAATTCTGAGGTCTATAACTCACTGGCTCTTAGTAGGGAATAAGGGATTATGCCATGTAGGGATGATGTAGGAACATATATGTAAATATATTCCCTCATTCCCTACTAAGAACCTCATAGTAAAAAAATGCGAAATGAAATCAATAATCATAAAGTTGCAAATTCAACGCGCTCAGGCCGCGGCGGAACATATGTACTGGTCGCCTCTCACTGTTGCGCTTGGGGTTGGATGCTTGGTATGCTGCCCGGATCTGCGCATTAGCAAGAAGCTTGGAAACACGAACTCAGCTACACAAGAAGTCAGAATAGCTTTGTCTGCCAGCAGAGAAGAACCCAGTGGGTTGATCTGCTTCTTTCTCACACTCACCAGAGGGGTCTCCGTGTGATTTCGATTCTGGTCTGTCATCGCGTGTATTTACGAGATACGCATGTTCCTGAGCCAGAATTCACATGTGACCACCTCTGGAGCTAACCTCAATGCCAGGTATCAGGCCCTCGTGCGTCGTGATGCAGCCGAGATTTCACGTGGCCCTAACTGTTAGATAGCATCCATCAGCAAAGCTGTCGTAGACAGAGTATCTTGCAATGCTGCGCACAGCTCCATCGCGCGCGCCCTTCATCTCATACATACCGGAGGTGCTGAACTGCTAGGCCGCAGCCAGTTGGGTGTGGATGGTGATGGTCAAACCAGCAACACAATGCCACTACTGCAGCAGACCAGCATCTTATGTCTAAGACAGGCCCATTGCTATCATGCATCAGGATGCATCAAGCAAGACCCGAAACAGGGCATTCGCATTGCCTGGGGAGCCAAAGGCTGAGCTTTCTCCTGGCTGGGCAGCTCGGAGGACAAGCTAAGCTACAACAACACGGTTCTACAGCCGAATGTAGGACCCCCCTAAAGGTTTTTTCGGTAGGCTTCAGGCGGGCATTTTTGCAAGGGTACAGCACCACAAGCATCTGCGAACATTACATCCTAAAGCTGAGCAAGTTGCAATTGGACATCACTGGGGCGGGCATGGGGGTTGAGTATGGCTTAGCAGCCTTAGAAAGCTCGCTTGAAGGTGGATTCCTTGAGGATAACTTTGAATGATGTGCGGTAGCCAAGTGAAGTAAACACCCGGAAACAGTGCCTCAACAGCCATCATGACAAAGTTGCGCCTTGGGGATCGGCCCCACCATCACAGGAGGTGCTTCCAATCCGGCCGGGTCCTTGGTGGAATCATCTTCCCCTTGCCCCCCACACTTTCTGGCAGATGCCAGCTATGTCCGTAAAGTAAACAAGAAATGGCCGGCCTAAAGAAGGGCAGACACAGTCTTAACACCATTGTCCTTATCTATCCCGAAGAGGGCTTTCTGCCGAACCCCGAAACGTTGGCGAACTCTTGCCTACATGGAGGACTTTGCACAGGCGGCAGGCTTCAGACTCTCACATTTGCGTGGCGCCAACCCATGCATTTTGAATATGGCCTCAAGTGCTCTACCTATATGTAGGGTGTATATTGGGGTTATTTCGGGATAATGGAAGATACATCTGAAAATTACTATAGTATATGGGGTTTGTTAAGCCGAGTGTAGAAGCCGCCTCTAAGATCCAGGCGGCTTCACCGGTGTCAACAGCCCGAAGCTGCGCTCTGGCAAAGGCCAACCCAGACCCCCAAAAGGATGGAAAAATTAGATCCCCTAGAACCAGGGGGGAATTATATAAGGCTTATATAGGGGTTATAATGGGTCTATATAGGGGATCTAATTTTTAGATCCTCCCAGGGGTCTGGGAAGCAATCCACACGATTCAGCGAATGCAAAGAAAGAGCTACCTGCGTTGAACACATCAAATGACCATTCAAGATAGTAGCGATATTAAGGTTATATTGGGGTCATATTGGGATAGTGAGAAATAAAATAAAAACTACTGTAGTATAATAGGGTGCGTATACATATACATATATATATATATGTGGGTTATTTTGGGGTAATGGAAAATAAAATAGAAACTACTATAGTATAATAGGGTGTGTGTATATACATATATATATAGATGTGGGTTATATTGGGATACTGGAAAATAAAATGGAAACTGCTACAGTATTATAGGGTTTATACATATTGGTTATATGTGGATTATGGAAAATGACATGGAAACTACTGCAGTATTTAGAGCCCATGTCAACTGCACAGAGATGCGCATATCTTTCTAGTAGTCCCTTATATGACCCCTGATAGACCCCCCTTTGAGGAGCTTAGATTATGGCTCCAATGTCCATTCAAGACCTGCCGGGCCCATGTCAATCGCAAATATCTGCAAGCGAGGCCCAGCAGTCCATCGCAACGAAACCCTAAATAGCAGTTTCCATTTCATTTTCCGCTATCCCCATAAAACCAATATGTATGTACACCCTATTATACTATAGTAGTTTCCATTTTATTTTCCATTCTCCCAATATAGCCCCCATATACCATAGTGGTTTCCATTTGTACCCCCAAGATAACGCCAATATGAACCCTACATATAGTAGTTTCCATCTTCTGTTCCACTATCCCAATATGACCCCAATATAACCCTACATATAGTAGTTTCCATTTTATTTTCCAGTATCCCAATATAACCCCAATATACACCCTACATATAGTAGTTTCCATTTTATTTTCCATTTTCCCAATATAACCCCAATACAAACCCTACATATAGTAGTTTCCATTTTATTTTCCATCATCCCTGTGAAACCCGAATACTACCCCAATGAGTCAAATGACCCAGAACCCACCCTCACTTTCATTCAATCAGTCAGCCAGTGTCACAGGGGCACAGTCTTGACAGCGCCTTGGCCCGGTCAGCAGAGGCTTGGACAATTCCAGTAAGCTTGTTTGCAGATGGAGCCAGTCCCTGGACCACCCAAACCATCAGGACACATGACCACCACTCAGAACACTGCCTGTAGGTCTGAAAGAATTTCTGAAAGACTGGAGTCAAAGACCGCGCAAGTTCTGCAGCCACGGGCAGGCTTCAAAATGACTACAGACATATTAAAGTAGTTTCCATTGTATTTTCCATTATCCCAATATAACCCCAATATGACCTACATGATCCATAAATGGCCCATTACAGTAGTTTCCATTTTATTTTCCATTACCCACTTAAGACGCCCCAAAACT
>CAJNIZ010011491.1:441-10914 GCA_905231905.1 Symbiodinium pilosum | reverse complement strand
CTTAACATAAAGCTCGCCCGTATGAATGGCTGTTGATACAAAACATGCTTGACCTCATCCTAGTAGACAAGCATAATTTCCATGGTGTAAGATTTAAGGTACCAACGTGGTCATGCTGGATTTTTGGTATCTACCGCATGACACCTAGAGCCACAGAGTGGTGCCCTCTAGGTACATAACTATACATATACATCCCAGAACTGGTTTAAAGAACATCAAACTATACTGATCTATGAGCTACTTGTAACCCAATGTATAACTTATATATATATATATGGGCCCCACATGGTCACATTTCTCTAAGGGATTTGGCTAAATATTAGGATTGTTAGTAACAGAAGTTAACAATTATTTTCAGGAACCTTGTAGTTGTAGCCTACAACCCATTCCCACATGGCCAAAGGGTCGCACCCGCCAAGCTGGACCAAGCAGGGCAAGGCGGCTTGAGTTTTAGGGTTGCGAGTATTTGGGATGTATAGGGGTTAGGGTTGACGGTATTTAGGGCGAAGGGTTTAGGGCTGAAGGTATTTAGGGTGTAGGGTGTAGGGTTGAGGGGTTTAGGATATTTGGACTTCTTGTATTTTCGTTTCAAGATGTGGCAAGTCTTAGGAACCGGTCCAAGAGGCTTGACCCGGTCGAAACACTACAGCTATTCCGATGTTCTACCTAAACCCCAAAAGCATGTAAAATAATAGCCCTAAACCCCTACAAATAGCCTAAAAGGCAATTATTTTACATACTTTTGGGGTCCAGGTAGGGACTGAATCTAAGATCCATGGCATCTTATGAGAGTTTCAAGACAAAGTTTTGACATGGGCCACAGTCAACGTTACAGCTCAAAGCAGTCTTACTCGCGGCCTCAAAACACCTGCTTGCCCAAACACCCTAACCCTACCCTTTGAATACCTGAACTCCAAACATACATAAATCTCCAGACCCCTACACGCCCCAGGCCCCCCAGCAACAAAAAAACTCTAAAGCCTCTTCAACGAGACAGCCGCGCAAGCTCAATTGAGTTTGCTTGCTCTCTGAGCTCGGCTACAAAGAGCGGTCTGGCCATAGGCCCCCACGCCCATCACCTGGATCCTCCAACTAAATGGAGCTTAGGGGTTTAGGGTTTGGGGTTTAGGGTTTGGGGCCTGGAGCTTAGGGTTTAGAGTTTGGGGTTTGGAGTTTAGGGTTTAGAACCTAGGGTTTAGAGTTTGGGGTTTGGAGTTTAGGGTTTAGAACCTAGGGTTTAGAGTTTAGGGTTTGGAGTTTAAGGTTTAGGGTTCCTAGGACCCTCAAATTAAAAAGGAATCTATTTCACAAAGTTATTATTATGGGGCTCTGTGTTAAAAAGGGATTACCCTTGAAAGGGGTAAACTAGGGATTTCACAACCATGACGACTATGAGTAAGACGACTAAAAGTGAGTATTGGATACTATCTAGTGATCAGTCGGATTTCCCTAGCTAGCATTAAAGAGCCGACTTTCCTAAACACGTGGCTTTGCGAACAAGGACGTCTCGCCGACTTGCCAGTACTTTCCCTAAGGGTCCAAGGACCCAAATACGACGATGTCCATAATCTAAGCCCTAAACCCTTGGTACCTACATACCCAGAAAATCCAATATCCTTTCATTAGGGAATATACCTTAAATTATACTAGGGATCCTTCTTATGATTTAAGTTTTATGGTATATTCCCCAATTAAGGGATATTGGACTTTCTGGGTAGAGCCCCACTGTTGGCATCCCCTAGACTCCTCAGCCCCTCAGCCCCTCAACTCGCTAAACCCTAAATCCTAAGACCTAAACCCTAAATCCTAGACCCTAAATCCTAAACCCTAAATCTTAGACCCTAAATCCTAAGCCCTAAACCCACAAAACCCTAAAATCTCTTAGCCCAAAATGCCAAGACTTAAGCCAGGGTTGTTGTGGCTGGAAAGCATCTCGAGGGGCCAGGGTTGTTGTGGCTGGAAAGCATCTCGAGGGACCCTTAACTACAGCAAAGCGAGAAATAATAGATGATGGGTGCAGGGTTTAGATGTTTAGGGGTTTAGGGTTAAGGGGTTTAGGGGTTTTGGGTTTAGGGGTGTAGGGTTTACGGTTTAGGATAAGTCTGCTTTGGCCAGCTTTGCCGAAGCTATCAAGAAGCATAGCGACATTCCGTCTTTGGCACCCTATACTGCCCCACAGAACTCGCTACACGCGTTCAGACTTCTGGATTGACCCAGGGGTCGGCGATGAGGACATCTATGACTGCTGCAACCCAGAAATCCCAATATCCCTTAACTAGGGAATATACCTTAAATCATATTAGGAATCCTTGTATAATTTAGGGTATATTCTCTGATTAAGGGACATTGGGCCTAAACCCTAATCCCTCAACCCTTAAAATGCAAGTATATACCCTGAAAAAGGGATTGGACTTTCTGGGAACTCACAGGCCTGCGCGTCTCTGATCTGCATGAGTACCTCGCCCCTGCAGAATAATTCCCTTGTTGTGGCCGTCTCCAGCGCGTTTCAAACGGTGTGTTGCTGCTGCTACTATTAGAAGTGAATAAAAATGTGGTACAAGCCCACAGGCTCCCTCAAAGGCTCAAGAGCCCAGAAGTCTCGCATGCAACCCTAAACCCTGAACCCTGAGCCCTTAACCCAACCCTCAAGCCAGGAATCCTTCAGTGTCATTAGGGTTTAATTAAATCATTCTGCGTGACAATGCACAGCGGTTCCAAAGCCCCGTATGCAAGAAAGATACACGCGGGTTGAGGTTTAGGCTTAGGAAACATGACTTTCTATAAGCTTCCGGACAGCCCTCTTCGGGAAATTGTCCTATCAACTGCAGAGGGTATAGCAGCCAGGTCTAATTTCCAGGCGCCACCCTTGCTGCAGGCATGCTTGGAGATGCGAAGGTGGCTCCAGGGGCTTAGTTTACGGTGTAGAAACATAATATATATATATATACACACATATACATGTAAACATCTATACATATATATATATATGTATACATAGATGTGTACATATATATATATGCATATATATATATGTGTGTATATATATATGTACATATAGGGTATGGGGCTAGGCTTTGGGGACTTAATTCAAATTCAAGGTCCATGGCGGCAGTTTAGGAGCATAGGGTTTAGAATGCTTTTAGGAACTACCAGAATTGAAGGCCCCACTTGTGTAAACCCCAATATACCACAAACCCTCACATGAGCTCTAGTCTAAACTCCTAGTATCCACCTTAATAAGCCCTGTAAAAGAAAGTCCCTCATATAACCCACCGTTAAGGAGTTTAGACCATAGCTCATATGAGGAACCAATATCGGAACTCACAGTTTCTGGACATCCCCATTCATGGAATGGTTGCGCTACATACAGCCACTGGTACCCTGCGACCATGTACGTAGTGGCCATCTGGTCATCTGATTGCACGGATGTTTCCCGTCCTGTAGCCATGCCTGCTGCTACTCGGTTTAGGGTTTAGGGCATTGGGTTTTGGTGCTTCTGGATCCTACCATGACCTCCAAGCTTTCAAAAAGTCGGGCTTGCATGAAGGCGTCGCATCATGTGCTCAGCAGGTGACAGCAGGGCCTCGGCAGAACGCGGGAGAGTGGATGTCAAACACCGGAGCAGCTGCACTTGCATCAAAAGCCATCTTGATGACAAATGAATGCAATAATAGATCCTTAAGGGTCCAAGGACCCAAATAATAGGGTTTTAGGGCCCAAATTCCATTAATAGTATAGTATTTGGGCCATAAAGCCCTGTTATTTGGGTCCTTGGACCCTTAGGGAAAGCGATCTTGATGACAAATGAATGCAATAATAGATATGCAACTTACAACCCGAAAAGCTTGAGGGGCTAGGGATATGTAGGGGTTGTGCAAAAGGTTTTGTAGGGCCCACTGCTGCTCATACAGCACAAACGTTCCGGATATGGCTTCAAATGTGGATTTTCCACTTGAGACAAATCATGCTCCCTGAGCCCAGCATCATCTTGAACCCAGAGCGCTCTAAAGCCCAAAACGTTCTCTGAATACCCTAAATCCCGTTGCGGCCCCAAACCCTGCAATCCCGCAATCTTGCAACCCTAAACCCTAAACCCTAAACCCTCTTTCATCCTGCAAACCTTTGAAACCCGGAACCCTGAAACCTAAAGCCTACACCTTGAACACCTTTAAATAGCAGAAGGAGCAGCATGCCTGAAATAGGGGATATATCTTGAATCACCTTCCCTAAGGGTCCAAGGACCCAAATATTAAGGTTTCAGGGCTTAAATACCATAATATTAATGGCATTTTGGCCCTAAAACCTTAATATTTGGGTCCTTGGACCCTTAGGGATTAGGAAACCTAGTATCCTGCAGGGGCATATTCCCTAAACCCTAAACCCTAAACCCTGAACCTTAAACCCGAAAACCCTAAACCGCATATTCCCTAATTGAGGATATTGGGGCTTTCTGGGGCACTCCAAAGCCCTACATCCCCAAAACCCTGAATCCCTAAATCCCGAAACCCCTGTATACATCCCTGCCTGGACCCCAAAAGTATGTAAAATAAGTTCCTTTTAGGCTATTTTTAGGGGTTTAGGGCTATTATTTTACATGCTTTTGGGGTTTAGGTAATTCCTAAACCCTAAAGCCCTAAACCCTGAAACCCTAAACTCCCAAAACCCTAAACCCGAAATCAGGACACCCTAACCCCCTTTAATCCCCAAACCCTAAATCCCTAAACCCCTATACCCCTAAACCTCAAATCCGCAAACCCTAAACCCTAAATCCCTAAGCCCTATATCCCTATAATAGACCCTAAATCCGTTAATCTCTACACCCCTCCTCCCTGAACCCCTACACCCTAAACCCCTAATCCCCTGCGTAAATCTCCGAATCCTGGCCGCCGACAGCCAAGCTACACGATCGCGAGGGCCCGTTAATCTGAGCACTTTCATCGGAGGGTAGGGTTGAGGGTTTAGGGTTTGGGGTTTAAGGTTCGGGGTGTAGGGTCTAGGGTTTTGGGGGTTAACGTTTGGGGTTTAGGGTTTGAGGGTTTCAGGGTTTCGGCTTTGGGGCTTGGGGGTTTAGGGATTCAGGCTTTGGGGCTTGGGGGGTTTAGGGATTTAGGGATTTGGGGCTGAGGGCTTGAGGCTTAGGGGCTTAAGGGTTTAGGGATTCAGGCTTTGGGGCTTTGGGGTTTAGGGAGTTAGGCTCTCGGGCTTAGGGATTTAGGGTTTTGGGCTGAAGGGTTTTGGGATTTAGGGTTTGGTTTTTAGTGGTTCAGGCTTAGCGGTTTATGGTTTTAGGCTTATGGGCTTAGGGATTTAGGGTTTTGGGCTGAAGAGTTTAGGGATTTAGGGTTTGGGTTTTAGGGGTTCAGGCTTAGCGGTTTAGGGATTTAGGCTTAGGGGTTTAGGGATTCAGGCTTTGGGGCTTAGGGCTTTAGGTTATGGACTTAGGGGTTTAGGGATTTAGGGCTTTGGGTTTAGGCTCTGGGCCTTTGGAAATTGGGGGTTTAGGGTGCAGGGATTAGGCCGGGATTTAAGGTTCGGGGTTTTCGGGGCTTGGGGTTTGAAGTTAAGGGTTTCGGGACTTAAAAGGGCTTGAGTGTTTAGAGTTTAGGTTGTAGGATTTACCCACAACAAATAGCCCAGATACCTACGAAGATAGATAGGCAGATGGATAGATGGATAGATAGATAGATAGATAGGTAGATAGATAGATAGATATACATACGGGTTGAGGCGCATAACTCGAAGTTGAACAATTTAATATTTGATAGGCTGAGGGCTTACGACTTGAAGGCAGCGGATTCATGGTAACTACTTGTTATGCAGGCCCGTAAAACCGCCCTCTCCCTGTACATCGGGCTGGGTCGCGTCCCGGAGACTGTTCATCATCTGGTATATGGGCAGATGGCCTTTGCCAGGTATCCAGGCCTCGCCGACATCACGTCGTGGAGCACGCCTCTCTTTATTATCTTGAATGAGTCCGTGAGCAGGTACAAGTCCACCGACCCTCCACGTAGGTTTAGGGTTTTGCAAGTCTACAGGCTCTCTTCAGAGCTTCTGAAGGGTCCCATTCGTCCCTGCCACACACTCTTTCACACTGGATTGATATTCTTGCAGGCAGGCCCTAAACCCTAAACCCTAAACCCTAACAATGTGGGGAAACGACATGGCAACACGACGATTTTCAGGTCAGCACCTTTAGGTTCCAATTGACAAAATTGCGCTACTACTTTGTTATGACTTTTGTAGACCACAATATAAAAGATTTAGGGTACTTAGGGCCATGCAGAGCTTGCTCGTATCAACCGCATTAGGTTTGGAAGTCCCTAAATCCCAAACCTAAACCCTGAAGCGTCAAGCTCTAAACCCTAAACCCTGAACCCTAAACCCTAAACCCTGAACCCTAAACCCTAAACCCTAAACCCTAAACCCTAAAGGAGGGTCGGGAAAATCTGATCCCTTGCTGCGGCCCTGAAACTACTTAGGGAAGCCTTTACCTCGAGTCTTGAACCCCTATGTACCCAGAAAACCCAATGTCTCTTCATGAGAGACTATAGGGTCTAGGGTTAAGCGTTTAGGGTTTTAGGGTTAGGGTTTAGGTTTAGGTTTAGGGTAAGGGTTTAAGCCCAGTGCCCCTTAATCAGGGAATATTCTTTGAACCATGTTAAGGATTCTAATATTATTTCAAGTACATTCCCCCCCCAAAAAAGAAATGCTGTTTGGGCACCTACTCGTGACGAATCAAAAGAGCATGGCATGGAAACTAGGACTATATTGGGTTCAATGGTGGGTGGTGCTTACCTGCAGCAAGCAAAGAGGTTCGGTACGCAAAGCGCAAGCATCTCTAGTTTTTTAAGCCAGCGTTATGCTGGGTAGGCTCTTGAGTACCAAGTTACCAAGACCCTGATTGTCTAAGTACTCAATTGAAGGGGCTTTGGCTCCCAGATACCATACCCTAAACCCTAAACCCTAAACCCCTAAACCCTAAACCCCTAATAGTCCAAAAGTGTATTTGGGCCCGAAATCCCTGATATGCGAGCGTATACTTGGACTCTTAGGGATAAACGAGCACACAAGCGGAGTACAGACCGGCTTGCAAATTATCTATAGCCCTGAACCCAAAACCGGGTTTAGGGTTTAGATCGTTTATGGGTAGCTCTTGGAAGAGCCGTCCCTGCCACGAGTGAGCCGTTCAGATCTTTGTATCTGGAATTTAAGGAAGGCATGTTACTTCCCTTTCCCCAATGATGCACTTGCCCACCCCCCCCCCCCAACACTAAAATACAGAGCCCAGTATGTCATGGTACTCTATTAGGGATGTATGTATTATTGGCGGAAGTTCTATTGTTAGGGGGAGATGATTAAAAATGTGACGCAGCTGCTTCTCAAGATAATCTTCGGAAGCTCAGACTGCAATTAGTTTAGGGATGTCCCCAGACCCAGTACTTGGAGGTCCGTAGTAGATAGCTTTCTGAGTCCTGCATATTGCGGTAGTATGCGGTAGCCCATGCCCCAACAGGCAACAACCGTAAATGGCGGTTTAAGGTCGGTATTTAGGGGATAAACTTGCTGAATACTGCCACCAGTCTTCCATAATATCCAATTTTAAAGCACCCATTAAACCCTAAACCCCAAACCCTCCGGCCTCCTGTCTACGCGTTGAGAGCCGCCTTTCGCGAGTGGAGGGGGTGGGGGTGGGCGCGAGGGGGTTCAGTGCTTTGGTGTGGGACTACTGTTCTACGTTGTAGGATTTAGGGTTGGGAGTTGATGCTTAGGGCTGCATCTAGCATCTTGTGCGTGGGATGTGGGAAATAAGGACTTGGTGGTAAGATCCAGGGCATAGGTTTCAAGTAATTACAACTCACAGTTGCAGGCGTGTAAGGTCCAGCATTTTGGGATAAGGATGCTGGACTTCCCCTAGGGCTGGCCCCTTTTTGAATACCAACTTGGCAGTTTAGAGCTGAGAACTCAGTGCTGGGGGGTTCAGGGTTTAGTTGGTCCTCCAGAACCCTAAACCCCCAAACCCCTAAACCCTAAACCCCTAAACCCTAAACCCTGGAGTGCTTCAAGACACCTTTATCTGAAGATTTTGAGACGACCCGGCTTAAGGGCTTAAGGGGCTTAGGGTTTAGGGTTTAGGGTTGAAGGTTTAGGGTTTAGGGTTGAAGGTTTAGGGTTTAGGGTTTAGGGTTTACGGTTTAGGGATTAAGGTTGAAGGTTTAGGGTTGAGGGTAGGGTGAGGTTTTTGTCGCTATTTTCACCTGGGCTCAAAAGGAATTAAAACAAGTCGAAGCCTTCTTTACGTCCATCACTACAAACCACGAGCTAATGGCAGAATTCCTAATCCAGGAGGAAGCTAAGGGGCAGTAGTATAAGGTGCGGCAAACCCTAAACCTTAAACCCTAAGGGAACCCGCGAAATGTCTCTAAGCCCTACTTCTGCCATGAATTGTACCCCCTAAGCCCCTTGACTCCAAACGCTAGGCCTAAAAGTGCTGAACCTGATAACCCTTGAACCAGCAAGGTCTCCAATATATTTCCCTTCCGGGGATTGCTGTGTTTTTTTGGTAAGAGTTTAGGGCTTACATCTCGCAACAAAAGAATTTCATAGGAGCCCTAAACCTTCCTTCAGAAATTTCGGAAGTTACGATCGGTGTAGAGTCAAGGATTTGGGGCTTAGGGTTTAGGGTTTGGGCTTAGGGTTCGGTCGCTTCGATGGGGAGGCATTTCAAGGGGACCCTAACGTTTGGAAAACCTAAACCCTGAACCCTTAACCCTACACCCTAAGCCTGGATCCTGAACCCTAAGCCCTGAATCCTAATCCGTAAACCCTGAACCCTAACCCTCTAAACAACCGGCCTGCGGCGCAGAATTCAGCAGCCCTCTCTTGTAGATGGGCTCAAGACCTGAAGAGGTCATAAAAAGAAGGGTGGCCCTTTAGGGTTTAGGGTCTTGGGTCCAGAGTCTATAAGGCTTCAGAGTCCAGGGTTGAGTTCAGGGTTTAGGGTTCAGATTCTTACTCTATGCGCCCGGGGCTTCAGTACTCCCATTTTACAGTTCTTGTCACTTCTCATCCTCAGTAAAACTGACCGACAGGGTCTATGTAGGCATACGATATATACGTAGGGCCTGAAGTGCCTCCCACATCGTTACTTTGGGGCCCAAGTACATATTACATACCCAGGCCCTCTAACCCAAAACCCCAAACCCTAAACAATCAGCGACAAACCCTCCTCCCCAAACCCTAAGCCCTGCAACCTAACCCCCTGACCTGTCAACATTACATGAGCTATAGTCTAAACTCCTGGCATCCTCCTTGATAACCCCTTTTGTAATCCTGTATATAATATAATCCCCTATACAATCCCCATTAAGGCGTTTAGACTACAGCTCACATAGAGCTAGATGAACCCTTGGGCGACAATCGGTTAGAAAGGCAAATATTCCTGCCAAGGTTCAAGGCCCCCCACTGGTTGAGGGCGTTTCGCTTCTAAGGGTCTTTAGAGTTTAGGGCTTTAGGGTTTTTAGGGTTTTGACGGTTTATAGGATTTGGGGTTTGTAAGGTTTAGGATTCAGGGCTTTAGGGTATAGGCTTTGGGGGGGGTTAGAGCTTCGCCAAACATGTTGAATCATGATATCAGGGTCAGAGGTCCTTATGGTCAAAGACGACGGAATGCAATCTAAAACCTACCTCTAACCCTGTTAAGCCTTGACACCAGAGTGTTACACTCACTTTTCAGCTCAGAAGCAGCAAAATGTTGCAAGGCACAACTACTGAAGAACTCACAACATTCTGGCTTGCCCAAAAATATTCTGTGTTTTAGGGTGTAGGGTTCAGGATTTCGGGCTCAGGGTTTAGGGCTTGCGTTGCCTAACCATACAAACTCCCTTCTGCGAAGCTAAACATGTCTTGAAGCAAGCAGAGGCTTACTGGGGGTGAGCAGGGAATGAGGCAACATTTTAAAAACAGGGTTTAGGGTTTAGGATTGATAGGGAATCGGCTATATGTTCTATAGGGGTTCTGTAGGGATTAGATTCCGTTATTCCCTACTAGGAACCATTACGGAGGGGCTATGGATGCTTCTCTTGCAAGCAGCGAGGAACGTATGGACATCCTACGTGACCAGAACCCTAACCCCTACGAACCCTATGACTTGGTAGACCTGAGGCTAGGCCTGCCCCCTAGGGTCACCACAAAAAAATGATCACGACCAGGTCGCTACATCTTCTTTCTATACCACTCTTACTGGCTGGGGGCTTAACCTATAGGGTGGACCCTACATATCCTGTAAACCCAGCGAAGGCTCTGTGAACCCGGTGAGGCTCCTCAACCCCAACGCAGGGTGTAAAGTTAAAGGTTGCTGTTAGATATATGGCAACAGGTTTATCATGGTTTTCACAGCAATCACCCATCCTACCCCTCCCTTTCTGCTCTTCCGCTCTTCCGTTGATGACTTGTATACCCTGAACCCTAAACCCT
>CAJNIZ010011490.1:0-10915 GCA_905231905.1 Symbiodinium pilosum | reverse complement strand
TTTCCTGACTCGTGCCTTTCTTTTTCCCGACTCGTGCCTCTTTTTCCTGACTCGTGCTTCGTCCGTAGTAATAGTAGTAGTAGTAGTAGTAGTAGTAGCAATAGTAGTAGTAGTAGCAGTAGCAGTAGCAGTAGCAGTAGCAGTAGCAGTAGCAGTAATGGCAGTAATAGCAGCAGCATCTGCACAGGCAGCAGGAGGAGGAGTGGTAGCAGCAGAAGCAGGAGGAACAGCATTAGAAGGAGTAGCTGTAGTAGTGGTGGGAAGAGTCGCAGGCGGAATGCGCGTGGGAGTAGGAGTACAAAGTAGGAGTAGGAATCCCTCAGTAGTAGTAGCGGCAATCGTGTCAGCAGCTGCAGTAGCACTGGCAGTAGCAGGAGGAGTGGTAGGAACCGCAGCGACACCCCATCAGCATCCTCACAAGCCTATGACTGGAAATAATGAACAACAGAATTCACCGTCACATGAAGATTTGTAGCACCAGTCAGAACAAATCTTGAGTTGGCGATGCTCCGCAGCTAGCTCTGCAAGAGTTGGACTGTAGTCGCACTACTGGCAACAGAACAGCTTGTTGTCTGCTTGACAACAGGAGTTTAACACGTATACGTGAAGAGTACAATCTCCTTGCCTGGAGTCACCGCTGAGAAGGGCACCGCATACAATCCATGCAAATGATTAGACTCTTGGACGTAGCTGCAAGCAAGGATCTGAGGCGATCTCGCAATCTTCCAAGTTCCTTTACCATGTTTAGGGATCTCAGCGCTGGTTCTTGTGGTTGGTTAGCAGGGGGCAATTCTGACAGTGACGGTTAGGCCAAAGAAAGGAAGCCCCAATTGGCATTGAGTTGTCCAAGCTCCACCACTTGCCAAGTAAGACCCCATCTCCACAGCTCCAGGGCTCCGTGCCATTTACGGTGCGCTCTACACATTTTTAGGCCACGTCGACGAAAATCAGCACCTCTGAACAGGAATGCCTAATACAACAACATCAGTCTATGTGAACAGGGTCAGGACGAAACAAAGTGCAGATTCCATGCACCCACCGTGCTGCTTCATCTGGTCCCTTGCAGCAGAAAGGAATCCTGTACACTACATGACTATGGACAGAGATGCAACAATCAAAAGCTTGCGACGATGTGTAAATAAAACTGACACAGCAACATGTCCAGACTGATTGCTGAGCTTCTGATAGTTGAAGAACATGATGCCAGCAAGCCTCAGCAGCTGTCAGCTTTTCAACCAAACACTTTCTCTGAGACTCGCAATATTTTCCACTCCAATGCATCTTACTCTCCTTGTTATCTGGTGTTATTGCCTTGAACCTTGTATTATCTTGTATTCAATGGGTAGTTCCGAGAAGGGGAACCCCCTACATACGCCAGAACGCTTTCATGCTCATGAGCCCCAAATCCTAAACCCTATACTCTGATCCCCGAACTCCATTTACGCATTTGTGCCAAAATACCCCTGCCCAACAAACCCTTTGAATGCTAAGGCATCTTGCCGCGCCACTATCTGGCTTGAACAAAAACAGCTTCAGGATGCCGGCAAGGCTCACCAAACCCAACCACAGGCCATGGCTCCTGCGTTGCGTTTGTGGAGGCTTATGGCTTCAACATGCGCACGGCTGAGGCAGAATGCAAGGCACTCCGTGCAGGCTAAAAGGTTAGGGGTTAGGGTTCCGGACGTAGAGTTTTGAAATTTGCGCCCTTGTTCCGCAACTCTTGCTGCTCTCTTCTCAACTGTGACATGTCCGGAGCTCAGCGTGGAGTATGTTAAGAACGCGCATTGAAGCTGGTAGGCGGCAATTTACAACTCTATCGGCTCTTTTCGTGCGCGGAGCTATACGGGGTTCCATGTTAGGTTGGGGGAGGGCAAACCCAGGCGGGCTTGAAGGCTCCGCAAAAGGCTATCGCTCACCATTCTTCACGGGCTAGGGTGCATATACCTACTCCCCAAACGCGAAAAGCCTCAAGCAATCAACTGCCTGTCAAACGCTACCCCTGTCCAAACCTTAAACCCTAAACCCTACAAACAAGGTTATCAGATATGTATATATATGTATATCTTCCTTCCCCTTATTCCCTACTAGTCCCCAGTAAGTATATGAGTCTTTTACAACCTTGTCCTGTACTCGCCCAGCCGGGGGGAATCTTTCCAGGCAGCGAAGGCAAACGTGGAGAGTCCGATCGGGGCAAGAAGCTGGGCCAAAGCACTGAAGAAGCCCACAAAAACTCCTTATTCTTAGCCCACTTTAGCCTAGGAAGAAAAGGGATCCTTTCTACTTAAATATTAGGAACCCCATACCCCAAAAAGTATAAAGGATCGCTAACATTGATCCAGTATTTAGCTCTTTATTGGAATGTTTTCGCGGTTTACACGCCAACTCTCCTATTAGATTCTCTTTAGTGGAAAAATGGAAGAAGCCATGACTATTTCTGGGGTTCAAAAACTTATCCTCCCTTTGCTAAGGGCAGTTACAGGATTTGACCCTGGGCAGTTGTGGGCTATTGGGGCCGACGTGTTCTCCCGCAAAGAAGACATGCCGGCATGCCAAGTCACTGGAAGCTTCCATCCTTGCAAGGCGGTGGACAAGCATTATGATGGTGGTGGTAGTAGTAGTAGTAGTAGTAGCAGTAGTAGTAATAATAATGGTGGCAGTAGCAGTAGCAGCAGAAGCAGCCAAATGAAAGAAAAAGTAAGGAGCAAGAGCAGTAAGTAGTAAGAACAATGAGGATGGCGAGCGGGTATGGATCGCTGCCAACATGAGCGCTCGCAGTCTTACCCCAGGTAGGCATATTACTGAAACATCTCTACAATACTGATAAAATTGTGATCTAGGCTATAACCTGGTTCCGCGTTGAGAGTTTTCCTGCCTAGGTCATAGGTCTTGTCAAAAATCAACGCCACTCTTCGCAGCATTGGCGCTAATTAATTCTGGAGGTGCCACTGCAACAAAGACCGGCGTGGGCTTTAATACAACTGTGGATGAAGGAAATCTGGCAGCACCTTGTGTAGCCTACACCCTGGGAATTGACGGATAATGGATCCTAAGTGGCGAAGATCTCTCACGGAGGGACATTGGAATGGCAAGCCTTTCGGGAAGAGCCCTCGCACAAGACATCACACTTGCAATCCCTCAAGCATATGTCAGGGTCTCTAAAAGGGATATATTGGGACCCATTACGATTTCGAAGGACCTTACAAAGAATTCCCAAGCAGCAAAATTGACGCACATGCAGCGCAGCGGCGCAAACAATGTGTTGATGTTCCCAATCACTGCCAGAGAAACAGTGAGCAAGATCAGAATGGAGTCATAATCCTGAAGCCAGGTGAAAAAATGCTTCTGGCAGCTCTGGCATAAGGGTTCACACAAAAAGGCCCTGCCACACAGCAACCTTCCTCTAGTTGTGCTCTCATGGCTGCTCGCCAAGTTTCCAACTCATTCGTAAAGTCTTCGTCCGTGCCGTCTTGCCGGTGGGCACCGCAAAGAGTCATCAGCAGCAAAGTCAAGCCACTGAGGCTGCAGAATAGCGTCTTAAAGTATGGCCACGACTGCGCGAAGATCAGGAAGCCCTCCGGGGAGCACTGCGGATGTTCGTGGAACTTGCGCAAGAAGCCAATCCACACGCCAGCGAAGAGAATGAGCAGCGCACTTGAAGGGTGCGCAATTCAATAAAGTGTCATGCAACAATTGCGGCCAAACTCACGTACATCTCTTCTTCTCAAAATTCTTTAGGATTGTAGCTCGACGCCGGGTTTTCATAGGGGGACACAAAAAATATGAGCCCCTGTACAGGAAACTCCCTCCAGAAAGCCCACAACACTCTAATTGTGGAATAGAATCCCCTACCCCTTATATGAAAACCCCCAACCGCCCTAATATTACATATCACCTATCTTAGTGGAAATATGCAATAAACGGGTTGGGGGGGTGTGGCGTCGGGTTTAAATAATAGGCGGAGGGGATTATGCTAAATCATACTACAATCCCTTAGATGATTAGGTAGGAAGGTGTCTTCCTTAATTTCGCGTACCTGAACCCCAAAGGTAGGTCAAATAATAGCCCAAAACCACCAAAAATAGCCCAAGAGGCAATAAGTCTACATACTTTTGGGGTTCAGGTCCCTAAACCCTGAACCCTAAATCCTAAACCCTAAACCCTAAGGTAGACTGCTCCCTAGCTCTTGAAGCCCAACAAGGCCTTGGCAAGAACTTGACCAGGAAATTTGTCCATGTAAGGTCCTCAACATCCACAATTTGGGGGGGGTTTAGGGTTTAGGGTTTAAGGTTTGTCCATGTAAGGTCCTCAACATCTCCAATTTGGTGGTTTCGCAAAATTAGGGGTAAGGAGATATATGGGAGTACAGAAGGGTATATGGGGATTAGGGTTTAGGGTTTCCCACAACTATGGGTTACCTTATTGGGGATCCCCACAATAAGGATTATAGTATATTGGGGTCTATATTGGGGTCCCCTGATTCAGGAACACTACCATTTAAGGCTTCGTGTACAGGGCTACCATGTAAGGCTTCGTTTACAGGGCTAAAGGGTTCAGAGTGTTAAAGCGCTTGGGGTTTAGGGTGCCAGGCTTACATGCAGATCGAAGAATTTTGGGTGCAGGGTGAAAAAGCTGAAGAACATTAGGTTTAGGATGGTTTTAGGCTTAGGATGGTCTAGGGCTTTTCACTTCTTTGAGACTCGGGACTGGGGTGTTCCAGCGGGATAGCCAGTTGGCCAAAGGAATCTAAGGACGGTTACATATTTCCAAGGCTAGGGGCCTCCCTCATCTACTAAAGAAAATATTATATATATACACATATATATATATATTTATGTATGTTCCTTCTTCTAAGGACTACCCAAGAAGCACCCCTAATTTATGTACATACCCATGTCTTAGAAGGATCAGTGGGGAGCGTCAGTGCCTTGGGCTCTGAAATTCACAAGCACAAATTGTGTTCGCCTGTTTCAATCAAAGCTTTTGGCCTAACGCCGCCCCTTCACAACGAACCATAGCCAAAGCTTCTATGGCTTTTCCCGACTCCAAGGCATCCCAGCTTCCGGCGTTCTTCGCAGATGCGCCGAATGGCCAAAGAGCACGGCTCCCATCATAACCTGAGCACGGCAAGGCGACGAGGTGTCCAGGCCTGCTTTAGGGTTTAGGGCTTAGGTTTCAGGATTTAGGTAGGGAGCTTTGCCAATCTTCTGCAGGAAGTTCGAAATCACATCTTGATGTAGCTCTTCTACGTCAAGCAGCCTTTGAGACATGACAGGCTAGATTCTAGGCCATCTCTAATACTACTAGAGAGAGGCTATAAGATATCACCTCTTGACTTTTTCTTGCTGTTATTACCATTACTATGAAAACTGTTCCTGCTGTTGCTCTGACTATAACTTTTCTTGCTATCATTTATTTTTTGCTACTAGTACCAGTACTGTTAGTGCTATTATTGCCATTGGTATTATTACTATGAATGCTATGACTATTACTTCTATTATTGCTGTTACCATTATTCCTTCCATTGCAATTATTATCGTTATTACTAATCATTACAATCTGTGACCGCTATGCAACATCCCTACCTAGAAGTCAGGCAGCCATTGAGTGCGTCACGAAGACCTGTGCAGCTGCAGCCAAGACCCTAAAGGTTGGACCAGCGGGTAGACCCCACGCCTGGGACTGCTGACTGGTGCTCATGGATGAGTAGAGGAAGGAATATGGGTGGTTGTCAATTTTGGTCCTTTTTTGGATCCTTAATACGGCACCGAATATTTACGGTACCCAAAAAAGGGACCATAATATTGACAACTACCCATATGGCAGAGAGGAGTATACTGGGATCCACTCCCCACAACCCATTAAGCAACAGTAAAGCGCGAAGGCCAGGCTAGCAAATTGCACGTGAGGTTCCAAGCATTCATGGTACCTGGCTGCTAAAATCAAGGTGATAATCTGTTGGGCTATAAGTTCTGATGTGCGGTTCTCACCCAGTCTGCTTCGCACTGCTACGCTTGAAGCAGAAATGCTCTTGAACACTGCTAATGCCTGGTGCGGGTTGGCATGCCACTACTAGTGGGCGGACCTAACCCAAGCCATTACCTTACGCATGTAATTACGGCGCTGGCCACGACTGCTACTCGCAGGAAGTACGGTTTCAGGTTTATGGTTTTGGTTTCCCCCTCCCCCTAGCCTTCATTCAGAGTTTGATTCACCCTCCGGCCTTTTTAGAGTCTGGTACAGAGAGTTGGAGGTCTGTTTCCTGCTGCCCGGTGTCAAGTCATGTTCCGAGAGACTCTGGAATGAAGTGCTGGCAGTACCTCCTACACGCGAAAGCTTCCACAAATTTTTGAAGACGGAATTGTTCATCCTTTTTGGGATTCCACGTTAGGTTCCGAGGCTTTAGCAGTTTGGGGTTTATAGGGCCTGTCGGAGAAGCCCTTCTGGTCCAAGGATCCCCAGAGTAGACCTCGCGGTCGTAGAGGGTCGTGAAGAAGTTGGTGCCCCAGAGCATGATGAAGAGAGACAAAGAACTGAAAAACTCGCGCCTCAGTATCCGAGAAGCCCCCTCATGCATCTTACTCGTGCTTAAGGGCGAAAGGACGAAGGTGATACATAGACGCGATCAGATGGATTATGCAATTATTAAGGTCCACTCCCCCACTACTTAACCCGTCAGCCGACAATCAAGGAACCCATGGAAGAAGAGTCCCACAACTCGCAGCTATAACGCCCTAAAGCCAGTCCTCCCTTTCCGGTATCATGAAGGCCAAGAAAAATCGTCAACAACGCTGATACTTACTGGTTGTCAGTAGGGCCAGTAGGCAAGCCCCAGTAAGCTACACAATCCCGTGCAGAAAACCCCGACCCCTTACCTCTCCAAAATGGGGCTCTCGCTGGCGATCCGGTTTCGCCACCACGTTCTCCTCCCAGACTTGACTTTTTGGTGTCAGACTGTGTGTTGGGGAGCTGTGTCTTGGTTTGAGCATTGAAGGATGCATAACGCTTGTGGCGGGGAAGCCCTCTAAACAGGATCCTGACATTTGGACGATGACAAGAGTTCCCGCTTTGGGAGGCAGCGGCCATGGCTGGGAGGCACTGCTACGCACGCTGAAGTCTCGTGCTGTTCTCTGCCTCATGGGTTGAGGGTGCTCCCAGTCTTCTGCCACCACCCAATTTGCCGTTGAAACGAAACCCTCACCAACGCAAAGGCACAATGCACGGCCAAGTCCTCCAACGTGCACAGCAGGAAGCCGGCAACGAGAACCATGGTGTAGGCATACGCCAGAGAATCGAGGACCAGCAAAGCGGAACTTCCGGGATCGTTGCGGGCAATGATCCAGTGCTCGGTCTCCTGGAACACGTGAACATCCAGCTTCCGACCGCAGAGGACGAAAACGTAGACCAGTCCCATGAATCCCACTAAAAGCAGTAGGACATAGTCTGGGACGAAGGACGTCAGCCATTTCTGACGATGTGGACGCCTGAAGGCAGTTTTGTTCAAGCCACTGTGGGGCTGTTCTTACTTGGGAACCTGATCGTAGCTGCTTGCATCTGACGATTATGGTAACATAAACCAACATGGAACCCCCAAGTAGCCACACAGAAAAGATGATTGTCCCATTACAAGGTGCTTCCACGTTAGTCTGGTGGCCTGTCATAATCTTTTGTTGTGGCAAAGCTCTCAGCGTAATGACAAGTCCACATGAGCAAAGCAAGAATGGAAACAAGGGTTAGAAGAGGATTTGGGAACGCCAGCCCCTACCTATAACAAGGACCCTGAAAGAGCCATGTGATTGTGATAGGGTCCTTGTTCTGGGGGTTGCAAAAGCCCCCTCATACCCTAAACCATAATCCCTCAGCCCGTCTGATGCCTGAAGATGCAGCTGACCATTTTCTGCAGACCATGCACGATGCCATGCGGCTGCATGTGCTCTAGGTCCGCGTAGCGCTTCTGATACATGTCCTCAAATTCGGTTCATTCCCCCTTGCAGTGACTATCTTTATAGGTGCAACCCTTGTGGTGACAGTTGCTGTCAAGGGGATTGACCTGACCTCAACCATCGTTCGGGGTTTCCGGTGCAGGGTTCTGGGATGGTCTCCGAAAGGTAAGACCTCATCTATCTTTCGCGAGCCCTTCCAAAAAACAGATGCCGGAGAGCAAATGCAAATTCCCATTTAGAAAAGGCCGAATCTGAAATTGAATCCTCAACCCTGAATTCAAGCACAACACACAAAATTCTCCCCTCAGTGACTTAACAGAGAGCCTAGTCCTAGCAACCTCGTGCAACTTATAGCCGTAACTGGCATAAACACCCTGCCCATAATATCAACTATGTCCCGCAATATATAAAGCGCGCCTTATGAAAAAGATACTTAATATTAGGGCCTTGTCGGCTGGGTGGATATTACGGTGAAAGGATCATGACAATAAGCACTGCCATGAACACTAGTTTACGACAATTTACATTACGGGCGTTCCTTTCAGGTTCCAGGCCCTTGTGAGCTGCGGCTCCTCCCTCCTCTCCTCCCCATTCTGGGGTCATTCTTTCAGGCCAGGGCTTTTTCTTTCAGGCCTCCTGTAGTTCTTGCTCAGAGAGTGGTTTTCCCCAGGGCTGGCTCCAAGGAAGCGGGAATTTACATCACTGAATAAGGTGCATCTCTGGTGCAATTGCGAACCATGGCGGTGCAACCACGTAATGTTGCAGGCGAAAGCACTAGAGTGCGGTTTTCGGGGTCAACTAGACAATAGCCTTATCATAAGAGCTTTGGCTTCTACATTAAACGCCCTACAAACCCTGTGTAACCTCAGTTTCCTCGATTTTTACGTTCCTTGTCGTTTTGATTCTCCATTGCTGATAATTGCTCAGCCTTCATCCCTGGACCTCACATAATTAGCCTGTGAATCTCTAGAAACCACTTCAAAGACCCAAAACCAAAAAAAAAAAAAGTCTACTTCAACATAACCCCTACGGCCACGACACGGGAAGCGGCTCCATCAGATTTCCACAAAGGTGGTTGAGCAGCACCACCTCCACACAGCGCTTTACCAACAAGAAGTAGTAGATATGGCGTCCACCTAGGTGCTTGCAAGATAGGGTTTAGGGTTTAGGGCTTAGGGTTTAAGTAAGGTCTACTGTTTTTGGAACCTTCGTGTATGCATGGGTCTTCACAGCATGCAAGACATAAATAATTTGCTTCTGAGCCCTTGTATCAGTACAGGTCATACTGCCCCCAAGAACCCACATGTCCGAAGCGGTGGAAGACGGCATTTAGCAACTGAGAGCGCGGCAGCCCGGAAACTTTGAAGTGGGCTCATATCTCCTGGGTTGCTGCTAAGGAACTTAAATTAAGTTACCATAGATCGGTACATATAGTCATCCCTAAGTAGATAGAATTAGATCTTTGAAGGTGTTTTTTCTTTTTTGAAAATCGGGATTTTGCAGAACGATAGATAGAAGAGGCTAGGGACCATAAAGCAACCCGAGTAATCTCCTCCAGCACGACGTGCAAAACACACTAAACCCGGCTCAAGAAACCCTCTACCTCTGTCAGCCCCATATCAAACGGTGTGAAGCCATTAGAATCCCTCTAGAACCCCTTCGAGAAAGCCTCTTGAACCGTGCAACATTTCCCATCAAAAACCCATGAAATCTCTGCAAGCCTTCAAATGCTTGCAAGACTGTCTATAGACTCCCAATACAAACTGTTCGTGGGATCCTTTCTGGGCTCCATACAATTCTNNTCTATCCGTTTGGTACCTCTATAAGCCCGCCATGAACCGCTACACAACCTCCAAATATTCTATCTATCCGCTTGGTACCTCTATCGTCACCCAAGGAAACTTTAGAAAACCATTCTGAACCCTCTCCAGGCCCTCCAGAAAACCATGTCACCCTGTATATAATTTCTATACAAGCGATGCAAAAACTTCTTCATAAAGCCTCTGGAAACTGTAGAACCCGTCAGAAACGTCTTGAACCCTCTACAAACCCCCTTGAAAAGCACAAAAGCCTTACAGAAACCCTCTCATAAGACCTTTATAAACCCTCCATAGACCTGCCCCCAAATACAAACTGCAAGGAAGAGGTCTAAGGGCTCCATTTTGGGATCAATAAAATTCCCCCCAAATATTCTATCTATCCGTTTGAGATAACACTTTTTTTGAAAAACGGCACATTCTATCTACTTTAGGATGACTATAGCTCTAAATTAATCTGCTGTGAAGAGATCCCTGGACTTACACCCCACAGCAGTCAAAGCCCTGCCCATCTGCAGAATGCAGCCGCGTGAAACCCTGTAACATCAATCTGAATCCGGCCAAAGTGCAGAAGATCAAGGCTGCAGACGTACAGCAGTTATCGTTTAACAACTTTCGAGCCCAAAACCACATGTGCCATTAGCCAGATGTCCCCAATCTGAGCCTCATTTGCACCACGCTTCAATGGAAGAGTGAGAGAACCCTCTCAAATCCTGAAGCCTGGGAACTCCGCCCTTTAAAACACATCCAACCTCGCCCTTGCACCGCATAATCCTCGAGTTGCATCCTGAACCACACCTTCACGCACTGAAACCTCGAAGCACTCAAGCGTACAAGTTTCAAAATCCAATTAACAGCCAACTTCCTCAAAAACTGCAACCCAGACTTGGCTCCCTAACCCCTACTACAACTGGACCAAACCCTCGTCAAGCCTGACTTGTGCCCATGGCAGCCTGGCGCTTCCACGGGTTTCGGGGAAGAGCTTGGGGATTAAGCCGTTCAAGTAGGCACGAGGAATACAACTTACCTACCAAGCTGCCCGGATGTCTGAATTGTTCACCACATAATTGATACCTACGATGTAATTAGGGTACCCCTGGAAACAGCATGACAGACCCTGTTCGTAGGGTTGGAAATGCTCGCTGGCCAGCCTTTCGT
>CAJNIZ010011488.1:0-10918 GCA_905231905.1 Symbiodinium pilosum | reverse complement strand
TTATAAGCATGTAAGGTGAGCGGATATTCTTTCACACTTCAAAAATAGAGACAAACCGTTTCTTCATAAAAAAACCCGGCTCTTACAGCCGGGTTTTTTTTAATATTCTGAAGTAATTTAGTTCATTACTTCCTGTGCCTCACGGGGCATATCTTTTTCCACCACCGGAGCATCATCTGTTTGCACCAGGGTCATTTCATCTACCAGGTTTTTAGCACCGGCATATTTGTCAATTACAAAAAGAATATAACGGGCATCTACGGAGATAGTACGCTGCAGGTTAGTTTCAAAGAAGATATCACCACTCATCGCTTCCCAGTTTCCGTCAAAAGCACAACCAATAAGCTCTCCTTTGCCATTTATTACCGGGCTTCCGGAATTACCACCGGTAATATCATTATTGCTGATAAAGCACACCGGAAGTTCTCCTTCGGAATTTGCATAGCGGCCGTAATCACCTTCTTCTATAAGACTGATCATATGATCCGGCACCACAAATTCCATATCATTAGGATCTTCCTTTTGCAGGATACCTTCTGCGGTGGTATAATAATCATAAAACACACCATCCCTTGGGTAGTAACTACCTACGGTACCGTACGTCATGCGCATGGTGCTGTTGGCATCAGGAGAATAATTGCGGTTGGGATTCATCTCACGCAGGCCGGCCGTAAGTAAGCGGTAACCTTTTTCCATCTTAGCATCCGTATCTTCATGTGCCTGGGCAGAACCCCGGTACATATTTATCAATTGGCGACCAGCCATGGCTGCATAATCTTTACGAAGGGTTTTTTCTTTCGGTTTTTCAAGATATTCCAGCACTTCTTCTTTTGAAGCCAGAAAAGAATCTTCGTACACCTCATCCGCAAACTCAGAGAAGTTTCCGTCAAACTTATCTTCTACCAGGCGGAAAAATTCCGGTTGCTGGTCTTTAGGAACATTGTCATAATACATCTGAAAGAGAGCTGCAAAGCGCTCCTTGTCCATATCCTTATTATACTCCTTGAAGTGCTCTTCTACAGATTCATTTATGCTGGCCATAATCGCATTAAAACGGCCTTCATACTCTTCTTTAATCTGCTTGCGGGCTTCATCATCTTCTGCTTCGTCCATTTTTTCTTCCATTTGCTCGCGGATGGTAAAGGCAGCATCCATTAAACGGTCAAAACGAAAAGCAAACAGGGTAAGGTCAGAACCTAAAAGCCCGGCTTCCAATACATAAACATTACCCGTTACATATTCATCAGACTTATTATAAGCTTCTTCCAGCAGGGAGATCGTTTCACCGTATTTTTCCTGGCGGGCAGGCTTGGCTTTTACCCATTTGGCAAAATCATCTTCAATAACTTTTTTCTTAGCCCAAACATTGTTGTTTTTCAATTGCTCGGTCTGCCCGATGTAGTACTTCCAGTAATTGGAAGTTTGAGCGTATTTTGAAGAGTAGGCAATACGGGTAGCAGGATCACGATCCATGTATTTTTTCATGATCTCAAGCTTGCGGTCACGAATCTTTACCACGGTGGGGTTGTACTTGTCAATGGCCTGCTTTACGCCATAACTGCTTAAGTAGCGATCCGTACTTCCTGGGTAACCAAATACCATTGAAAAATCACCCTCTTTCACACCGTCCAGAGAAACAGGCAGGTAGTGCTTGGGCTTCATGGGAATATTTTCTTCGGAATAATCAGCGGGAGTGCCATCAGGTGCGGTATATACGCGGAAAAGCGAAAAATCACCAGTATGGCGCGGCCACATCCAGTTATCTGTGTCACCACCAAATTTACCAATGGAGCTGGGTGGAGCACCTACCAGGCGCACATCGTTGTAGCGCTCATATACAAAAAGATAAAACTCATTGCCGTGGTAAAAGCTTTTTACATTGGCCTCATAGTCATTTTCCTCAGTAGCTTCATCGGCAATTTGCTTGCTGATTTCACCAATTTTCGCATCGCGGTCTGCTTCACTCATTTCAGGAGTAAGCTCAGCATTTACACGCTTGCTCACATCTTCCATACGCACCAGGAAGCGCACAAAAAGGCCTTCGTTGGTTTTTTCCTGATCATAAGAACGCGCCCAGAACCCATCCGACAGGTAATCATTCTCCACAGAAGAGTGGCTTTGAATAGAGCTGTAACCACAATGGTGGTTGGTCAGGATAAGTCCGTTGGGGGATATGATCTCACCCGTACAAAAACCCCCAAAAGAAACGATGGCGTCCTTCAGGCTTGAATTATTCACAGAATATAGTTCTTCGGGAGTAAGCTGAAGTCCCAGTTTTTGCATCTCCGCATAGTTGCGGTTCAGTAATAATGGTAACCACATTCCCTCATTGGCAAACATGGGTAATGCCAGCGCAAAAGCCAGCAAAAAAGAAAAACACTTTTTCATTTCAATCAACATTAAATTTTTCTGTGGCAATATTAAAGAATCTGTACCGGTTTTGTGTTTAAAGTGTTCGGGAATGAACACTATTTTTAACTTTTAGGTTCTATGATTCACGTGTATAGCTAAATGAGCTTACTTCAGGTAAACAGTTTTGCGATTTATGAATTCCATCATACCATCACGGGATAATTCGCGGCCATAACCGGAGTTTTTTGTACCACCAAAAGGCAACCTGGGGTCAGATTTAACCAGCTCATTTATAAAGTAAGCACCATCGCTTACCCGGTTTGCCATAAGCAGGGCCTTGTCTGTATCGGTAGTACAAACAGTTACTCCCAACCCATACCTGGACCGTTCAGACAGCTGGAAAGCCTCTTCTTCACTATGGGCTCTGACCATGGCGGCCACTGGACCAAATGTTTCTTGGTCAAATACGGGCATTTCAGGCTTTACATCACCTAATACGCTTGGTTCATAATAACAATTATCCTGTTGCCCTCCGCACAGTAATTTGGCTCCTTTTTTAATAGAAACCTGCACCTGTTGATGGAGTTGATCCGCAAGATCTTTACGAGCCAGCGGACCTATTTGTGTGCTATCGTCAAGAGGGTCTCCGGCCTTTAATTGCTGAACGGCCCTTGTGAATTTATCTACAAACTCATCATATATGCCATCCAGTAAAATAAACCGCTTGGCAGCAATGCAACTTTGCCCACCGTTTAGCATACGTGCGGTGCAGGCAGTTTGTACGGCCTGATCAATATCCGCATCTTCCCAAACAATAAAGGCATTGTTACCGCCTAGCTCCAGGAGGCTTTTTTTAATATGTTTTCCGGCCAGGGTAGCCACGGCAGAACCCGCTCCTTCGCTTCCCGTAAGAGTTACGGCCCGAATGGAATGGTGGGAAATGAGCATTTCGGTTTTATCATGGTGCAGGATCAGGTTTTGAAAAACACCTTCCGGAAAGCCAGCCTTCCGGAAAACCTCCTCAATTTGTAAAGCACATCCAAAAACATTTGGGGCATGCTTCAGGATACCAGTATTACCAGCCATTAAAGTAGGAGCGGCAAAACGAAAAACCTGCCAGAAGGGGAAATTCCAGGGCATAATGGCCAAAACCGAACCTATAGGATCATGACGCACAAGGCTTTTTTGGGCATCGGTTTCAATAAGCTCATCCTTCAGGAAAGCAGCAGCATTTTCAGCGTAATAATCGCATACCCAGGCACATTTATTGATCTCACCACGGGCTTCGGTTATGGGTTTGCCCATTTCCAAAGTGATCATACGGGCGTATTCATCCGCATTACTCCTGAGTATCTTGCCGGCCCTGATCATCAAAGTGGCCTTTTCGCTAAAAGAAACTTTACGCCATTCCTGAAAAGCGCTGTCCGCCTTTTCTAAAACGGTAAACATTTCTTTTTTACTACACTCCTGATAACGGCCTACCTCACGATTGGTATAGGGGTTAAAGCTTTTAAATTCCATGAATTTTATTTGGTTAGGCTACCTGACAAAGGAACCTGCTCCCGCTTATCCTCCACCAATTGTGAAGAGTAATTGGCATGAATAGCATTGATCCAGCTTTTGGCACGCGGAGTAAGTTTGAAATCATCGGTCATCATACGGCCGCGTGAAACCAATATACCCATGTCCGCTCCCTCATACAGGTAATCACCTTTTTTGGAGATACGGAGAAAAAATGCTTCACTCTCACTTTCCACAGCTCTCCGGTGGGTATCCATACGGTCAAATTGTATATGCCCGGTATCAAACATTCGCCAGATCCCGGATTGCGGGGCTTCGGTTACGTACTCAATAGTGTCTTTGGTGTGTTTAATGATAAGCTGGCTCCAGCTATCAATATTTTCCTGTCTGGCCCAGCGTTCATTAATGGATTTAACACTCAGTTCGTAATCGATATCCATCCATTCTAAAATATGAAAAAGGTAGAGAGGTGCATCAGCCAGAGCAAATACAGCGTGGTTGGTGATGGAGCTGGCTCCGGTAACGCGTGGGTTTAGTTCACCGAGGTAGATTTGCCCATTGTCCTGATCAATAAGGAAATCCAGTTCAAAATAGCCCTTATAACCTTCCTTTTGCAACTGGTCTCCAAAGAGCTGTGTGTATTTCCGCGCTTTTTGGCGCAAGGTGGGAGAAAATGAATCCGGATAGATCTCATTACCACACCAGCCGCCTTTATAGGGGGTGAGTTCTTCAAAACCCACCAGTTCCGTCATCAATGGAGCTACTATAGTACCATGCCGGGTAACACAAGCTTCAATAGCAGATCCGCGACAGTTGATCCGTTTCATAATCTTCACTTCATCTTCCTGCGTGATCTCTTCCTCGTACTTCAGGAAGTCTTCCTTGTTGGATATAAAAAAAGTAGTGTGTCCGGAGTCTCCGAAAGGGGTTTGGATTACAAGGTCATTCCCCAGTGATTTAGCTACTTCGTTAAGGTGTTTGTAGTTCTTAACAGGAGATAGAACGTAAGGCACACAAGGTACGCCTGCTTTTTCAGCAAGGCGATTGGTGTTTACCTTATTGTCCATGGAGTTCCGCATTTTCGCATTTGGAAAAACAATCTCCAGCCCCAGCTTTTTAGCCAGTTTCTCGGTTTTTTCATTAAACATGAGGAAAAGAGCCTTGCCGGCTTTACGGCCTTTTGTCCGTGCTTTGATGTAGGATTGTACTTCCGGATGTTGTAACAGGTAATTATTGATGTCCTCTATGCTCTCAAACTCATCATGTGGAATTTCTTCCACAGGAGATATCACATTAGGGTGGAGTCCGTCAAAACATTCAATATGGCAGATAAACTTGAAACCCTTTATCCATTCATCGGCTCCCAAAAGATTGAAATTGGTGGCGCTTATAAAATAAATAGGCGTTTCATTCTTGTAAAAGAATCGTCTTATATCGGGGATACCTTTTAAAATGGGTGTATTGATTTTTTTTGTGCTCATAATTTTAAATTATTCTTGGTTTTTAAAAGGCTTTTTTTTGGTGGTGCTCATTCCCATGGCGCCCATGGCAGTAGCCGTTTTTTGACGGTTCAGAACGGATTCCCGGAAAACACGCAGACCAAGGTCAGCCCGGTATCCATGAATTTCTGATACATCCAGTGCAATCATAAAACGGATGATTTCCATACTAACTACCTGTCCGGGTACCAGTACCGGGAAACCGGGAGGATAAGGTATGACAAAAGAAGAAGCTACTAATTCATGCCCTTCTTCAATGGCAGCCTTGCCATCGTGAAGGGTAATATATTCACAATGATCTTCATTGTAGGCCAGAAAATAGGCTTCCCGCATATTTCCCCCCGGAAGACCCGGGACAGCCTGGAAAGAAGAGTGAAACCGACTAAAGTCCGGAAGAGGTGGTACATCTTCAGTAAGAGAGTGCATGCGCCTTTGCACCATTTCAGTTTCATGCTTATTTAGCGATCGGAATTCATCATCCAACTGCGCGGCAATCTTCAGAAGTGCGTTAGTGAGATAGGCCACGCTGCCACGCGTAGTCCCGATATTGGTCATTAAAAGTATAGTGTTGCGGGACGTCTTATTGATCTGGATATTGAATTTATCCATCAGATACTTATTTTTGAAAGTATCACCATCCACACCGGTGCGACCTATGTACAAAGTTATTTTAGTGGCGTCCAGCACAAACTCATCTTTCTCCCAGGCCTCCTCCATCCGGTTCCATCCGGTTTTGGTGTCGTAATACTCTTTAAGGCCACTTTCGCGAAACTCATCCGGAATAAAATCCCGCACGGTAAGCACGTCAAAATACTTATTTAGCTGAGGGTTGTCATTAATCTTGGCCCGTAACACCATGGCCATTTCAATTCCCTTTTCCACCATTTCGTACCCCTCAAACTGCACCTGCCTTCTGCCGGCATCTAATGAAGCCAGCATTTGATAGTTGGGCGAGGTGGAAGTGTGTGTCATATAAGCTTCCAGGAAGGTGTTTTCTGATTTTCGCCTGAAATCCTGGTCCCAGATATGGATCATGGATCCTTGCCGAAAGCTGCTCAGTGTTTTGTGAGTGCTCTGGGTAGCGTATACCCGTATTCGAACCAGGTCAGGGTTTGGAAAGGAAGGAGTTTCTCCCTCTTTCAAATTTTTGATGTGTTCTTTATACTGTTTGCGGTAGCTTGAACTCCGGTATTTTTCACAGAGTTTACGGGCGGTAAACATACCCGTACGTTGCTTGTAATTGTATGTAAACCCGGCAAAGGCAAACCAGGCCTCATCCCATAAAAAAATAATATCGGGCTTAATGGCTAAAACCTCCTGCATTACCCGTTCCACATTATACACGAGTCCGTCAAAAGTGCAATTGGTGAGAAGAAGCATTTTTACCCGGTCCAGACGGCCCGCTGCTTTAAGCTGCAATAGCTTTTCCTTGATGAGCTTAAGAGGGACCGTCCCATACATGGAGTACTTTTCAATAGGATACGAATCCAGGTATACGGGGCATGCTCCGGAAAGCACCAGTCCATAATGATGTGATTTATGGCAGTCACGGTCAATCAAAACCAGGTCTCCTGGTTCTACCAGGGCCTGTACCACTATTTTATTGGCGGTGGATGTACCATTGGTAACAAAAAAAGTACGCAAGGCACCGTAGGCCTCAGCTGCCATTTCCTGGGCTTTTTTAATAGGCCCGGTAGGTTGCAATAATGAGTCCAGTCCACCGGTGGTGGATGAAGTCTCCGCCAGGAACATATTCCTTCCGTAAAAGTCGCCCAGGTCACGTATCCAGCGCGACTTAAAAACGGAGTTGCCACGGGAAATAGGCATGGCATGAAAAATACCGGTTGGCTTCTGGCTGTATTCTTTTAAGGCACTGAAAAAAGGGGTCTCGTAACGTTCACGAATACCACGGATAATGCCCAGGTGTAATTCCTGCAGATCTTCCCTCCGGTAATAAATACGTCTGAACAACTGTAGGGTACTGTCTTTTAAATCACGGAGAGAGGTATCTGTTACGTAATACGTATCCAGTTCCGGACGGAACTGCCGTATCAGTTTACCCAGGAGGGGGCCAAGTTCGGATTCTGTTTTGGACTCCATTTTTACCTTCAGCACATTCTGAATGTAGGGTAAAATAAAAGTGGAAAGATTGGGTGAATGATAAGGCGGTGCATACCGTATTACCACCGCCTGAATATTATGGTTAAAGAGCAGGGCGATCAAGGCATCCTGAAAAGAGCGTTGCACCGTAATGTCATAGGCAAATTGCTCATTGGGGTCACGTAGTTCACGAAGTTTTTCCCGTAAGGCGATCTCGTCAGTTGAGCTCAGGTCTTCTACAAAAAGTACTTCAAAGTAATTTTTGCGGGATCCTGTCGGGGCTTCAAGGTTTTCTTCAGCGGTAACCAGGTCATTTTCTTCTTCAAATAAGAAGTATGGGTTGCTGCGGTACGAATCTCCAACCAACTGGCGGGTAATATCCGTCACACTGTGCAACAGGGCTGTATGTTCTTTCCGCTTAAGGCTATGGAGCAATTTTTCAATCCGCATCATTCCCGGGAAGGCAAAATACTGCTCAATAATCTTCAGGTTGGAGAGCATCTCTTCCGCACCTTCTGCATATTTCTTTTCACCAGCGGAGCCTTTACTGCATTGAGCCAGTTCGGAACATTTATTCTTGAGCTCATTCCAGTGATTGAGCCGGAGCTGTCCAATACTGTAATAAGGAGCGTTTACCGGTTTTTTTGAAAGAGTCATTAATTAGTTTTTGGAGTGTAAAGCAAGTTTATTGCCTTCAGTATCAATAAAAAGAGCAAAATAGCCCTGATCATCATTGATCAGGGTTTTAGACATAACAATGCGCCCGCCCGCTTCTTCAATCCGGTTTAAAACGGTATCCAGATTATTTCCTGCGTTCAAATAGACCAGGGTTCCGGTTTCAGAAGGAACCGAGCCCGGGCCAGCTACTATGGCACCACCAATTCCATTCTGAGCAGGGAAAAAAGCCATCGAGTAGTTGTTTAATTCTACGGACTCCATCTCAATGCCATAAATCTGGTTGTAGAAAGCCACGGCCCTTTTTAAGTTAAGTGCCGGAATCTCAAACCAACTAACATAGTTCTTGAGCTTAACCCGTTTGGATTTCGATGTTAATGTTCCCATTTAGATTGGATTTTAAGTTACGTTTATTTAATCATAGGCCTTCCCCTTTATAACCTATTGTGGTTTGCTGGTTACTGATATCACTCTCCTTTTGCTTGAGTTCGGTAAGCTTATCGGTTTTGGTGGGCTTAATAAGCGGCCCTAAAGAGTTCAGGTAAGGGTGTTCAGCTCCAGGCTGGTATATATTAAAACTGCCGATATGGTCGCGAAAGCTCTTCAGGGGTTGTCCCAGGCGTAACACGCCTAATTCACGACTTCGCCTTACGCGCTGTATGTCAATCTCTATTGGCATAATTTCCTCCGTACTTCCGGCCTCATGCAGTATGCGCCCATCAGGGCCACATATAATGGAGCGGCCGGTACCTCCGGATTCAAGGCCATTCACATCAAAAAAGAAGCACTGATTCACAGTGGCCATAGTGCGGGCTATGGATAATTCAATATCCCGGTCTACCGTACCGGCAAGGGTGGGGTGCAGAATAACTTCTGCTCCCATTACTGCCAGGGTGCGTATAGTCTCGGGAAACCACATATCATAGCAAATAGAAACCCCAAAACGACCAACGTCCGGAATGTCAAACACGCAAAATTCACTTCCAGCGGTAACCCCTACTTCATAAGGGTAGAAAGGAAACATCTTGCGATAACGGGTTACTACCTCGCCCTGGGGATTGATTACACTGGCGGTATTGTAAATTTTACCTTCACTCTTTTCAAAGATGGAGCCTGGCAACAACCATATGTTATGTTTTTTGGCCATAGCCTGCATCTCTTTCTCAAAAATGCCCGGAACCTCCTGTGCATAATAGGTAAGGGGGCCATATCCACATAATTCACTGAACATGATCATATCCACCCAGGGGTAGATATTCATGGTGATATCAATTTTCAATTTCATCATTTCCAAATTGGAAACGGTGGCAGAAACGCGCATTTGCACGGCTGCTATAGCAAATGGCTTCATATTTTTTGTATAGATTTTTTGATTTCTTCCTCGAGTATATTCAGTCCTTTCTCTAATTGTTCATCAGTTATAACTAAAGGAGACAGAATCCGGATAACGTTTTTGAACGTTCCGGCACTAATGAGTATCAGTCCCTGTTCAGCACATCCCTGCAGTATACGATGGCACAATTCACCGTCTGGCTGGCGCGGGTCTTTATTTTTCACAAATTCAATTCCCATCATGGCGCCCATACCTCTTACGTCACCTATTTCCGGATACTCCTGCATAAGCCGCCTGAAGCGTTGTTCTATAGTTTTACCAATTGAAATGGCACGGCTATTCAGGTCAAGATCTTTCATATGCTGAATGGTGGCCAGGGCCGCTGCACAGCATACGGGATTGCCGATATAGGTTCCCCCGATGGTACTGGACGCAGCAGCGTCCATGATATCGGCTTTACCCAAAATAGCGGCTATGGGCATTCCGGAACCTAAAGACTTGGCATAAGTGCTGATGTCAGGACAGACGTTGTAATTCTGCCAGGATGCCCAGTTTCCGGTACGGGCAAAACCACTCTGAATTTCGTCAATAATTAACATAATACCATATTGATCGCAAAAATCACGTAAGCCCTGAAGGTATTTTTGAGGAACAGGATTAAACCCGCCTTCTCCTTGCACAGGTTCTATGATTACGGCAGCCAGGTTTTTAGGATCTACCAGGTTATGTGTGCTTTCATAAAGTCTTTTAAGCTCCAGGTTTACAAACTCATCATGATTGGCTGTACCACGGTAGCGGTAAAAGTTCGGGAAGGGTAAACGGTATACTTCTGGTGCAAAAGGACCGCAGTTCAGCTTATAATTAATCTTGCTGGTAAGCGTCATAGCCATCATGGTGCGACCATGAAAAGCACCTGTATAGCATAATACGGCTTGCCTCCCGGTGGCTTGCCGGGCTATTTTAATAGCATTCTCCACGGCTTCGGCACCCGTGCTAACCAACATGGCTTTGGTTTTCTCACCGTGAGGCAGTATCTCAGTAAGCTTTTCACAAAGTTCAATGTAAGGTTCATAGGTTACTACATTAAAGCTGGTGTGGATGTATTTACCGGCCTGTTCCCGGATGGCTTCCACTACCGGTTCCGGACAGTGTCCGGCATTTACCACCCCTATGCCTCCTGCAAAATCTATCAATTCCCTTCCATCTTCATCAATAATAAGGGCACCTTTGGCCTTACGTACGGTAGCAGTATTAAATACACCGACACCATTGGCCACAACGTTTCTCCTCCTCTCAAGGAGTTCTTGTGATTTCATTAATTCTTCTAACATTTTTTTAGGAAAGCTTTTAAGCCCTTGTTATTTGGGGCATTGTAATATACTATATTTAAATATAGAAAGTTCGTCCGGCAAAGACTTCTCACAAAAAAAAAACTGCT
>CAJNIZ010011486.1:304-10918 GCA_905231905.1 Symbiodinium pilosum | reverse complement strand
CCAGCGCGCACTCTTTTTGCATCCAATGCGCACTCCTCAAATCTGCATCCACTGCCGAGGGTTTGTAGTGTTTAAAGTTTTTAGGGTTAGGGTTTTAGGGTTTAGGTGTTTTTTAGGGTTGAGGGTTTCTAGGGTTTAGGGTTTTTAGGGCCTATGTGTTTTTTTTATGGTTTAAGGTTTTTAGGGTTTAGGGTTTTTAGGGTTTATGTGGTTTTTACGGTTTAAGGTTTTTAGGGTTTAGGATTTTTGAGGGTTTAGGGTTTGTAGGGTTTAGAGTTTGTAGGGTTTAGGGTTTTTAGGGTTTAGGGTTTTTAGGGTTTAGGGTTTCTAGGGTTTTGGGGGTTTAGGATTTTTAGTGTTTAGGGTGTTTAGGGTTTTTGGGTTTTTTTTAAGGTTGTTAGGGTTTTTAGGGTTTTTAGGGTTTAGAATTTTTAGACACACGGTTTTTAGAGTTTAGGGCTTTTAGGGTTTAGGATTTTAGGATTTAAGGTTTTTAGGGTTTAGGGTTTTTAGAGTTTAGGGTTTCTGTGGAAATCTGAGGTGATCTCCAGCTCCTTGCACTCGCTCCGCTGTTGAAGTGGCTCAGGCCACAAGTGAGGTCGTGGGCTTGTAGGCTCATGCTAAGAATGACGTGGCTTCATTTTGGGACCCTCCTCGGCCTAATTCCCAGAAGAATTCAATCACGATAGTACTGACCAGCGCTTTGTAAAAGTATCGTTCTTGCATTCGCGCTTTGCTGCCATGGCTGCTTTGCAATTCTCTTGAAGCTTCTCTTTCGATTTCTGGAGCTCTTGGGACGAGGCATGGCAACTTCTGATGGTCAGGGCGTGGATCAATTCAATTCGAACAGTGATGAAGTTCAGCAGGTTATGAGCGGCCAAGTTGCTGCCAATAGCGCTGCGGCTCCGCTAGGTGTGGTTGTGGAAGGTTCTTCTACCACTACGTCAAGAACCCGGGATGTTTCGAATGTTCTGGTTAGTACGGCTACCTCAGCAACTGGGGAAGGCCCGCCTGGAATGGCTCATTCAGGAAGATCGACTGTAGAAGTTGGAGCTGCTGATGGGCCACTGGGCATGGTATCAAGACCGCAAGCTTTGGCGGCGTCTGGCAGGCGTCGCGGGGAACCCGCATGAAGCGCTGGAGCTGGAGCCAGGCCGCGCCATTGAAAGTGGCCAAGCACAACCAGGGTCTGTGACCTCTTATTGGAATCGCTCCTAAGCAGACGGTTGAAGCGGCTTTGCCACAGGGCGAGCGTGCTTTGGGTGTAGAGAGACACGCCAGAGGCAACGCTCATCAAGGCAGCCCATACCTTGTCAGGGGATATGTAGAGCCACCGGACACTGGAGCAAGAAGTTGTTTTTGCAACGCCCAGATCCTCTAAGCCAGTATTTTAAGCCATTATTGAGGAGTCTTTTGGGTTCTCCTATACTGGATGGAGCAGTGCCCAGCCCAAATCAGCTGCCACGAGGGTTACGCTGGTTGGAAGGGGTTGGCAACGTGTTTCGTGCCTCTGGAGACAATCAGGGGACAGGATCCTTGTTTGTTGGCGCCTATTGCCAATATGGCTCCTTGATCATATGGGGCTATAGCTGCAGGACCTTGCGCGCCATCAGCGCCAGGTCAACACGCGGTGCCTTTTATGGGCGGTGTCAGACAAGCTACTGCTGGCTAGTGCACCTGGAACGCCGGTGGCCGGACCGCCGTCGTCACATTCCTCTTTGCCACATGACGCCATTCAAGCTGAAGTGAGTCGGCAGTTGGAAGCTTTGATGAGTAGGGTGAGAGCGGCTGAAGATGAGAATAGGATGTTGCGTAGTCAATTAAACTCACGACTGCCAGAAGGCGGTTGCCCTGGAGGACCCCCAGAACGTTTTGAGGGTGTGGGCTCGACCCATGGGGCTCAAGGCATGTCAAGGGAAGGCTGCGCAGATCCCATTCAGTTCCCAGTAGGTTCATTGCCCTAAGCCCCTCACAAGTTAAGGCCTTTAGAGATGCACTGCTACCTATGGTTAGGGATATAGACCCTGATCACGCAGGGGTTTTAGTGGATGTGATCCTTCAGGGTTGGCCGGATGAAGTAGCAGGATTGCTTGGTAGTCCTTCTCTATGTTAGCGCAGAAGGTGATCGTAGCGCACGCCCAGCTAGGAATAGTTCCGACCAGCTTTGGCCCTGTAAGTCATACTCCCAAGGAGCAGAGCGCCCCTAATACCTCTCAGCCTATCAATCCCGAAGCCCGCGTGTCCCAGGATCACGTTATGGAGTCCAAGGAAATTCGTCATTCCTGGAGAGAGTCCATGACAGGTATGCTTTCAGGGTTGATGGCCGGGGTCCAGGGGTCTTTGCGTTCTGATCTAGGGGATGTAGGACTAGTGTGCACTCGGCACATTGGCAGCACGTCAACTACACAACCCTTTTCGGCTTCGCGCCTTGAGCCACCGCAGTGGCAGCGATTCCGGCTCCTGCAGGTGAACATGTTTTGGGGAAGGCACAACCGGAAATACATCGGTCACACTTCTGTTCCCCAAAACATAACAAACATTATCGGAAGAGCCTGTTCTGAACCTCTCTCCAACGATTTTCGTAGGAGAGCGGTCCCTTCTTCAACGATGGACCAATGGCCCGATTGCATAACGGCTCTTAAATAACTTGCAGGGCGCTGCTTCATTAGGGGGTCTGCAAGCATGGCCCGGGTGTCGATCCAGCAAATTTTGCCACTGGTCTCCTTGGAGGTCTGCCTTGATCACGGCGAGATCGATGGCAGCGCGCTTGTCACTGACTTAGGCGGTTGTACTGGCACACTTATTGGCAGCATCGTAAAGACTCTTCGAATCAACGGCCGCGATGAACGGCAGTCTACTAGCCTCTTCTCTCCAGCGTTCTGGGGTCACCATGCCATAGAAGGCTTCCAGGAACATCAACCGGTGCCAGTGAATGGACCCGATTCCTCCTTGCAAGGCCTGGCCTTCGGCAGCCAAGGTATCCACCACCTTCCTTTTCATGCAGTCTGAAGCTTTTCCAAGCAGCCACGGTCGTTGGCACTTCCACTCCAGATTTCGCCAAGTCCTCGTCGTGGTAGATGATGATTTGTCCGCCTTGGCTACTGAGCTGTTGAAGCTGAAGAAGACTGGAATGAACCTTGAGAGTCTTGTTTCGTGGCTGTCCGCCCTCCAGAAAATCGTCTGACCGGCCCAGGTCTCTTCGGCAAGTACCCGAATCCCCTTGGCATCACACCATTGGTCTTCGGAGGTTGCCTTCGAAATCTGCTGTCCTTGAATGAAATAATCCGATTGTCTCCGAGGTTGGAGATCATGGAGATCAGGTCCTCCTTCGGCAGCGCCAGGATGAAAGGTTGTTCGCCGAGGAGCTCAATGATGTCGAATCAAACATTCTGAGGTTTCTTCCCAGTAGTCCTCGGGGGAGTCTTCGAGCCACAACTTGTCCTTCGAGTTCCCCCAAGCCGCATCAGTGACCACGGAAACTCTGAGCCTTTCCCATGGAATCGGCATGATGCGGATTCCGAGGTGCTTGTGCTTGATGGCCTCCTCTGCGATCTTGTTCCCCTCGATCAAGTCCATCACCTTCGGATCCGGAAAGCACTGTTGTAGCAGAGATACTCGACCAGCCAGATCACAACGTGTCTCCTTGGCTAGCCATGACAGAACTCCCAACTGGCCTCTCAACTGCTCCACCTCGGTCTTGGTGCAGCGGGAAAAACGCTGCTGCTTCCGCTTCCTGGCAATGGGGTTGATCACAACCTTCTCATCGACGTAGAAGCTCTGATTGATGGTGATCGAGCCATCCTCTTCGAGACGAGCATCCTTGCCATTTAAACCGGCCTGAACCTGTCTGGTTCTTTCCTAGCTTGTACTCTGTCGCAATGAGGTCGATGATCTCCCAATGTTGGTCTGAACCGCCATGAATCATATCATCTGTCGCAAGACCAATGATCCCCTCCAACTTGTCATCTTCATGCTTGTAGAAAACGCATGGGTCTGCAAGGCTGGCCCGGTAGCCAAAGTCGGTGGTCAGTCTTCGGAGAAGATGTTGATACCAAGCGTAGGGGCCGTCCGTGAGCCCATAGCATGTTTTCAAAAGACGAAGAAGTTGACGGGGGTCAGCGCCTGGGATGCCTTCTGGTGGTTGTCGGCAGTACAGCTCTCTCTGGATGTCGTCGCCGGAATGAAAGGCCTGGGTGAAGTCAAGGAAGCCCGGAGTCCATCCCATACTAGCAAGAACTTGAGCAACGAAGATGACGGAATCCCTGCCAACCTGGGGTGTGGAGCTCTCCACATCCAAGGCGTCTGCTTCCGAGTAGCCCTTCATCACAGTCGGCACTTTGCCTTGTGTGGTCCGTGGCCATCATCTTCTAGAAGCAGATCCTCACTCTGAGCCTTGGGAACGTCACTCGGCTCCAGGGGCTTCTTCGTGAGGACATATCGGGAGTCCATCACCTTGTCGCTCTTCTCCTGGTTGACCTTCCGAGACTCATTCACGGAAAGGAGCTTGTAGGCGCCCGTCTCGAGGTTATTATTGATCTCCTTCAAGACGGCGCGCTGCAGTCGTCCAGCATCAGGTCCGACGAAATCCTTCGCTCTGGCCTCCTTGCGTTGCAGACTTTCCAAGCGCATGTGAGCTCCGCTCTGTGTCTTTTGGAGGTTCTTCAAGCTCGGCCGGTTCTCGTTTGGTGCCACCTGATGGGTCTTCGGCCAAGGGCGCCCCAGCAGTGTTGTCGCGGTTCGAGTCATCTTGCTCTGGAAGAACTGGCCCAGAAGCCTCAGGAGCTACCACTTGGTCACTCGGCTCTCCCATCGGCTCATCAGGTCGGTCGAATGGTCCAGGTTCATCTGGAGCTTCGGGCGGTGGGACTAGTCCAGGAGGTGGTGGAAGATCCGTCGCGTAGTTCGCCGTCTTTCTGACGACCCGTCTGGAAGGAAGTGGTCCACGCTCTTCGTCTCGACCATCCTCCGCCTCATCTTCGGCCTCGTTATTCGGTATGGGGTCGTTGTCCTTGGTGAGGTCGACAAAGTTCTGGACAGGGATTCGCTCGAACTCCTTCCCGCCGAGTTGCCGTTCAACCAACTGACATTGACAAGGACTCTTCTTCGGTGACTGGGCGAGTACGTTCAGGAGCAGCCTTGACCAGGGTACCTTGGTATGATATCCACACCGTGCTCGGAAGGGCCGTCATCAAGACTCGACCCGGTCCATGCCAATAGCTCTCCCTGGTCTGTTTGGTGGTCCCAGCGCCTCGTCGCCAGAAGTAGATTGCCTGGCCAACTTCGATGTTGCGGTATTTTCGATGTCCTGCCAAGACGGCTGCTCGGATCGCCTGGCTACAGTCGTGAAAGGCGATCGCCGCTGCTTGCCTCATCTTCATCGCACGGTTAGCGTCCAGGTCTCCAAGATGTTGAAGATCTGAGGCCATTTCATCAGCTTCACCGCCGGAAAGAAGGCCGCCAGGTAGTCGTGGAGTGTAGCCGATGACCCTCTGAATCGGTGTTCTCGCCATTGGTCCTCGGTCTGACAATCGTAAGTCTTCATCGACTTGCACAGAATGTCCTTGAAAAGACCTCCCGCTCGTTCAGTAAGGCCACGTTGCGTCGGAGCTTCCAAGGAGCTCGGAAGAACTTCTGATCCATCGGCCTCGGCCATGCGACGGAAATCTGACTTGAATTCCGTCCCAAGATCAAGGAGCAGCTTTTTTGGTGGTCCAAAGAACCGGACCCATTGCCTGTAGGCCTTTCGTGCTTCCTGCGCCGTTTCGGAAGCCATCGGCACGACCAATTGGAAGTGGGTACTGCAATCGATCATGTTGAGCGCCGGGTTCTGATGATCACGAAGATGAACAGTATCAATGCCCACCAAATCGTTGACATGATATTGTTCTCGAGGTGGTGCAGCAGGACGGGCCGTTGCCGGAAGCTTGTATGCTTCACAAACTGAACATCGGATCCTTTCGGCAATCTCGATGGCTTCCTCGGGGGCCTTGCTATGACGCAGGATACGGACGAAGCGGTTGATCTCCGGGCGGCCAAGTCCTTCATGGGCTCTTCGAACCATAGCTTCTAGCTTCGAAGGTTGCATGCCAGGGAAGTGTCGTGGATTGTTTCCTCGGTTTCGGTCAGACCTTCCCTTGAAGAGGGTCACCACGTAGTCATACGGCCGGATTGGTCAATTGGCTTGCTCCAGTTCTGGCCAACGAACTTCATCCTGCAGAAGTTGCCACGGCTCCTGTCCATTCCTGGCCCATGTGGACCGCCACGGAAGTCGCTCTGCAAGGTGTCCCCATCCTGATCGGATCGCGCCGATCCTCCTCGCCACGGTAGATCTCCTTCTCGGGAATCTGGTCCTCGGGGAAGTCAGCGGGTCGAGGTTCTCAAGGACCTCCTGATACTCACCGAATAGGGTGTAGTAGTTCTCGTCATGAGCGAAGTCCTCTGCAAGAATCTCCTTGACGGAGCTGACCTTCACCTCCGACGTTGCTCTGGCCATTGACCTTGCCAATGATATGCCCGCGCTGGTGCTTGCCACTGCACTTCACGGAAAGTCTGCGCGCGTTGGCGATGACAACCATCAAGCGCAAGGTCATCTTGCGGGGAGCTGGGCCGAAGCCTCATTCAGCTGGGTTTGGTCAGGGTTTAGGTGTAGGATCGCATGTACCAAGTCCCTCCTTTCCCCAAATAACCCATTGGCCAGTTCCCCCTGTAAGCCCAGCAGATCCACAGCGTGTGTTTCCGCCGAGGTCGTTTCCTCTGCAGACCTTTCGTACCATGGCCAAATCCATTGAGCAGCTTCAGGATCTGCAAAAGGAGGCTTTGAGGTCTGCTGCACCAGGTCCGGCTTCTTCAGGAGAGGTCAGTCCTAGTAAGGTTGAGCAGCCCAAGCCAGGAACTAGCGAGCTACTTGGCAGTGGGGAGGAGCTTCCTCTGCTGTTTGGCAAGTGGCCTCAGGTCGCTAGTTGCATCTTTGGGGATGTCTCAGATACCTCAGCAGAGTGGTGGGGCTTGGTGCGCCACAGTGTGGATCATGCTGAAAGGCAATGGATGCAAGCGGATCCGCTCAATAAGGCCTTGATCTTGCCCGATGAGTCCCTGTGTGGGGTGTCGAGGTGGAGCAGGCTGAACAGCCGAGTGGCTAGCATGCTTTTGAGTGTGGTTTCTGCAGCCCTTAAGGTAGACCTGATTGCGCGTCAGGAGGTAGGATCTTCGGCTAGGATATTGTTTCGCCTTTTCCTCCTTTATCAGCCGGCCGGCTCAGGAGAAAAGGAAGTGGTGCTCAAGCGTTTGCACAGTACTACGCCGGCAAAGTCTGCTCTTGAGGCGCAACAGGTGCTTCGCAACTGGGCAAGGTGGGAGGCGAGAGCCCGTGAGATTGGCTTGGTGTTGCCAGACCCAAGTATCTTGGCCCGTGCTTTAACCTCCGTGCTCAGCCCCATCATGTCGGCAAATCAGGATCTTGCTTTCAAACTCAATGTGGCCCGTCAAGCGCTGAGGCTCGATCAGAATCCAAGCCTCGAAAGGGTGCTCACGTACCATAGGCACGCGTTGGCAGAGATCGACAGTCTCGTCACTAACCAAGGCGCGGGACAAGGGCCGCAACTGAGGCCCTTGAACACGCCTATACCGACTCCAAAGTCTTCGACCAAGCCGCCTTGCAAGTATTTCTTGTCTGATAAGGGGTGTAAGAAGGCCAAATGTGGCTATCTCCATGACATGAGTAGTCTTGACAAGGCTGCTAGGAGTAGAAAATGCCTAAAGTGTGGAAGCGAAGCTCATCGACGCTCGGTAGCAACGGTAAGAGACAAAAGGGGCGATGGCACCGATCAAGGGTCCCCAGCGTCTGCTAGCTCGCACCAACGTCGTTAGGTCCCAGCACATCCCCTGCCACAATGCTTCATCAGGCGCTGAGCGCTGCTGCTCCCACAGGTCTCAGGTCAGGCGCCTTTGCCGCAAGCCTTTGCCGCAAGCCTCGCCGCAGGTCTCAGGTCAGGTGCCTTTGCCACAAGCTTTGCCACAAATCTCTGCCTTTGCCAGAGGTCTCAGGTCAGGCGCCTTTGCCACAAGAGGTTTGCCGCAGGTCTCAGGTCAGGCGCCGCAAGTGCTGAGTCAATCCCTTGTGCCCGAGACTTCAGGCCACGCGCAGTCCTCATCTCAAGCTGTAAGCTCCACACTCCTACATACCTTGATTCGTGAATTAGGCTTCAAGGCTCCAATGAGGATACCTCTGGGGTTCCTAGGTTGCAAGTTCTCAGGCTTGAAGGGAGCAATAAGGGGTCCAACACTAAGGAGGAGCAACAGGCATTGGTAGATAGTGGCGCCACTCATGCAATGAGACCTCCGTCTTCTAATAAGGAGTGGAGCGAAGCCGCTTCTGTTGCAGTTCAGCTTGTAGGGTCACAAACTACAGACCTGAAGATGTCTGATAAGGGGACGCTCCTGCATCCTGATCCGTCTGCATCCCCTCCGTCGGAAGGGCCGTCAGTTATAGTTCCACTAGGCCAAGTGATTGAGAAGCTTGGTTATAAGTTGGACTGGACAACCTCAGTGCGCCGGCTAATCTCCCCTTCTGGAAAGACTCACCGTCTGAAGATTAAGGGAGGATGTCCTCACATGTGTCAAAGCGAAGCTCTGGCGCTAATCGCTAAGCTAGAAGAAAGGGCTAAGAGTCAGTCTGTGCAAGAACTCAGCGAAGTGCGTCAGAACACAGTCCGTGACGCAGAAGGCGAGGGAGCGACTGAATACTTCCTGGTTCGGATGGATGAAGGCGTACGCCCGGAGTGGGCAGCTTGCAGACGCAGCCTCCGCCTTGCAAGAGGCTCCGTTTTTGGCCCGAGATGATGACGTGTGTGTGTGGGCGTTGCTTCAGCATGTCGCGACAGATCATAAGTGGCAGTCCTTGAGGTATGAGACTGAGAGGGATCTGGCTACACGCATGCTTGTGCTGCACGCTGTCGCTTCTGCTGGTCGACAGGCATCTCCTGACACCCGGCACGTTAGCAAGGAAGTGGGTTTTCTTTTGCAGTACCCAGATTTTGTTAGTGTCCCGGACTCACTGCACGGTCTTTGGGAATCAGATGAGCGGCGAGCTTATCAGGCTGAAGCAGGCCTAAGCAGGGTCACATTCTCCACCCAAGCCGTCAATCCTGAGGCAGGTCATGTCTGGGCGGTAGGAACTAATTTGGGAGCTGTGATCGAGTGGTCGGAGTGGCAAGCCACTCAGCCTCGCTCTAAGTGCTTTCATTCTCCGAAGTGGACTAACGCCTTTCATGGTCTGCTGCAGATGGCGCTCATCCAGCATGCAAGGTACGTCCGTGTCTCAGCACTTTCTCCAGAGGACTGGCACGAACACATAAGGCGTGGGCATCAGCCGTTTTACAAAGGGTGTAAGGCTTGCATCTTAGGGAGAGCCACGGGCCATCAGCATCGCAATGTGCGTCATCCAGCCATCGACTGCCTTAGCGTCGACATAGCAGGTCCTATGAAAGTAAAGGGCGCTGACCCAGACGGTAGAGGGAGATATCCGCCTACCTTCAAGTATCTTGCCGTGGAGGTTTATAGATACCCAAAACTAGAGGGCTTTGTGGATAGAGCTTCTGAGCAGGAGACGCAAGATGCTATGGATGATCCGCACTCCTTGTTCTTGCAAGAACAAGACGCCGTGGGTGAGGAGGAGAAAGAGGTTGCGCCAGAGGGTGTGTCTGGAGAGTCGGATTTAGAGGGCTACGCTCCCTCCGAGGTAGCCGCTGAAGCGTGCGCTGAGGAGGAGGAGGAGCTTTTAGTGGATGACGCAGAGGTTGTTCAAGACGAGCCCGCAGGCGCTCAGGATGCTGAGAGCTCACTCATTGACCGCATTGTTGCAGAGATGCAAGTTGGAGTAGATACGGAGGTTTTGCTCTTCTGCGCTCCCCTGTATAGCAACAAATCTCAAGAGGTTCTGGGTGCCATTCAAGAGTTTGCGCTATGGCTCCGGCTCTATAATCTTCCCCTTAGGAGACTGCATACCGACAAGTCTAGAGAGTTCCTCACACGCCAAACAAGGGCTTGGCTTTTGCAGCACGGGATTTTGCCGACGCACTCAGAGCCAGGGGACCCCAAAAGTAACGGCACGGTTGAGGGCGCAGTAAAAATGGTCAAATCACGAACGCGTACCCTTGTCGCAGGATCAGAGTTGCCGCCAGCGATATGGCCCCTAGCAGCAACCACTGCTTGCGCCTTACAGCGTGCGAAGCAGCTCAACTTAGAGCATACTGCTCTAGCTCCTTTAGGTACAAAGGTCCTTGCAAAGGAGCCTAGGTTAAGGTCTGATATCCACAGCAAGTGGGATGAATGGTCCTATGGGGGGCTGTCCTTGTCAACGGCTGGGGCACATGTTCTAGTTAAGGTAGAAGGCGAAAGGTTGCGCTTTCTTCACACTAGAAATGTGCGTGTTCCGGAGGAGCCTCCTGAGGATATCATGCCGCCCTTACATGCAGACTTAGAAGAGGTCCCACGTAGGAGGCTCAGAGGAAAGCAAGCGCCCGCTGCCTTTTCCCGAGCCAACTTGGGTTTCGATACTTCAAAGGTTCACGTTGCGTGGGTACTTTCAAATCCTGTCAGGTGATGTTCCCTGGACTT